>JAMKPZ010004468.1:0-26199 GCA_024699675.1 Amphibolis antarctica
ATATTTAAGATAAAAAAAATCCACAAACATCTTTCAAATTTAATCACCGTATTCGTAATTAATGAAAAATTAATTATACATACGTGAATGAATTTTTTCAGTTAAAGAAGAGAGTGTTTTTAAATTTCACCTGCTGCATGAGAGAGAGTGTTTTGAAATTTTACCTACTGATGAGAGAGGGTATTTTTAAATTTCACTTGCGACATGAAAGAGAGTGTTTTTAAATTTCACGTGCATGAGAAAAAGTATTTTTAAGTTTTCAATTTCAACTATCGATCGTAAGATCGACGGACACCTAAAGGAACTTACTGAACTCGTGCCATCTTTATAAAATAACGTAAATTTTATCTACCTATTTTTACTATTTAAATAAATACATCGTCTTCGTAGTGGGAAAAAAAAGGATTTATATAAAATATTTTACATATATACTACTGTTTTAACTTCGCCGACATCGACGCTCGACAGGCCCGTTCTCTCAGCGACGGCCATGTTGCTCTCCGGCGACATACCGCCGAACCAGACCATCTACATCAAGAACCTCAACGAGAAAGTCAAGAAGGAAGGTAATCTTCTCGCTTACTCCTCTTCTTGCCCCCCTTATGACTTTCCACGGTCTTCACTTTCGCACAACACCGTTCTCACACAATACACCTCAACGCTGCTAGGGTTTACGGTTGTCTCACCATTCCGGGCATTTGGATACCCAAGTTACGGTTATTCCGATGTTCTCGGTCTTGGTTGGCTCTACACTTATGCGTTTGTCGTAGAGGAGAGATATCCAATCCCCACTTCACGATGATGTATTCGTTGGAGTTGTCTCTTGCAAGTCATCTGTGATAATATTAGCAAGAGCTGTGCTGTGTGTTTTGATAATACTGGTTTTCTTGTGTTTGAGAGAAAAATGGTCTTTCAGCCGGCTTAGATTCATAGTTAGCAAGAGCCTCCAAATGGTTTTCGCTCAAGACTCATTCTGTATCCATGTGTCCGCATGAAAGAGTTCAGTTTAGCCGCTTATATCGATTTCTGCATCATAATAAAACTTCTTAATGAATATTTCATTTTTTATGAAAATGTAAAATTCATTAATATTAGTTTTAACCCAATGACCGGCTCTTTTCTACTTGTCTGTCAGAGTTGAAGAGGTCCCTCTATGGGCTATTCTCTCAATACGGAAGGATTTTGGATATTGTTGCTTTGAAAACTGCAAAACTCCGAGGCCAAGCATGGGTTGTATTCAGTGATGTCACAGCTGCAAGTACTGCAGTCCGCCAAATGCAAAGTTTCCCCTTCTATGAAAAACCAATGGTATTTACAAAGAATAGCATAAATTAGAATTAGTTGGCAGGAATCTGGAATAGGTTATTTTAGAATGATTTTGGCATTTTTTTATATTCATCAAATGCTTTTTGCTTTGTCCTAGGGATCTACCGTTGGCTTGTGATTTCCATCTGTTATGTACCTTAATGCATTGTCATTTACATGCTTTACAGCTTGTACCATCTTGAAATTAATTATGTCCCCTATTTCTGCTGCAGAGGATACAATATGCAAAAGAAAAATCTGACTGTGTTGCAAAAGCAGACGGCACATTTGTTGCCAAAGAGAAAAGGAAGAAGCAAGAAGAGAAAGGTCTGAAATCTATAAATTGTTTGAGAAATTTTTAGTGACTGAGATGTTTGAACTTTCTATAATGTTCTAGCTTCATTTCGTAAATGTTTATATTATGGATATTTGACACAATTCACAAGCATCAGAAGGACATGGATTATTGGGAGAGAAACTTTAAGTGATTGAAAGGGGTTGGTTTTGTTGATAGAGTTTTTAACAAAATAAAGAAAAGGAGGATTGAAGGGGCAGGCTTATTTTGTAATTATTTGTTCTTACCAAGCTTAGTCTTGCATGTCTCACATGTTTCTGATTTTAGTGCTTAATTGTATTTCTCATTTGAAGTTGGATGGTCACCTTTAACTTTCTTTCACAGCTGAAAAGAAACGTAAGACTGAAGAGACCCAGCAAAATGGTCCCACCTTTACTGGCTCTAATGCTCAAGGCGTAAGTTTCTTCAACATCTATTTTTTCTTTGGAATCATGCTTGGTTGCAATTCATGTAAGAATGTCATGCAATCTAATTTTCAAAGTGGCTTAGAATTTATATTTTCGTCAATACTACTTTTTTCTAAATGGGAGAACTATGCTTTTTCCAAAATAATCAATACCTGTTTGATGTAGTCTTGATAGTTTGATGGATAGGAATATATGGAAGGAATTTATGATTGTAGCCAAATAATGGGATTAAGTCATTGATTATTGTTGTTGTTTGATGGTCACATTCCTATTCAAGGCTTGTGGGTGTTCAAATCATTTGTTTTCGTTGTTTGTTGATGTGCTTTCCTGTTTGTTTTATATTAAAAGTGTTATACTTGATTTGTTTCTCCTTTTACCCAAAAAGGATTTTGTTTGATATTTGCAAGTGAGCTGATTTTGAAGGTTGTACAATCACTAAGGGTGATTGATTTCCCAGTATTGATCTTGACCAACATAGAGAAGAAATAAGAGTGGTTCAAAGCTGCCAATTGTTTCTGGGAAAGAGAATATATTGTGAAAGGAATCTCAAATAATTTACAGTAATGGAATGATACACATGGTTCACTCTTCTGCTTTATGGGTATGGTGGATTTATCAAGCTTCTTACATTATTGTTGATGCAAAGAAAATTGATGTTGGTTGTCCAACCAAGTGAGCCCCACCATTACGGGCCTAACTGGCGTAGATTGCATGAAGGAACATAAGGATGGTGCAACTAGACACCTATCTCAACGAGGGTGTCTAAACAAGCTTGCCTGGGTGACACAATCCACATTTAGTGGGAGTGAGATTGAGTGATCGACCAACCTTCAAGTGGTTACTATTAAGACAGGCAACCATTTCACCTACCCCTTTCAGGCTAAATGGGTTTTCAACCCAAAGTTTCCCCATCAAGATCATCATCTTCCTAGGACAATATTCCTCTCCAGGAACGAGAGAGCCAGCACTCATGCCATTAAGGCATGCTTACATGGACCACACCTGTATGGTATGACCATCACACAATGCTTATAGTTGGTTGTATGGGTGCCATGTAAGAGCTAGCATGTCATCCACATTGGCTCCACATGATAAAAGCAATTGGTTGAATCTCACCTACCACTAGCTACCCTTTCTTAAGTATAATTACCACAATAAATTCACTCCTACAAGTACATAATCGTAATGAGAGGTAGATCAGCTTGCATTGCTTACAAGAAGTCCTCTAGTTGGTTGAATGAACTACATGCCTCACATGTGCTTGCGAGAAACCAAAATAGTAATTGAGGATAGTGCCACTGACATGGCCAGGAGAGAGATGCTAAGACAGATACTTGACTGGATCAAGCAGTTGATGAAGAATGAAAAGTAACTGATGGAGAAATGGGCAGTCAGCCCTAGACAAATCAAGGGGTTGAACCTACCCACAAAGGAAAACATTTGGAACGAGTCACCTCCCCTAGCCACATCTACTTCAGGGGAAGGCATATCTTTCCAAGTGTGCCACCTCAATTCGTATGGGAGAGAACTTTGTAGCTGGACCGTTTGATTGAGTACAGCAAAGGGAAGATATCACTTAGGACCTAGAACACTCATATAACTTGAGAAAATACAATGTGACAATCCATTGTACGATATCTTAAAATGAAATATGAGTATAAGCTCCCCTCTAAATGTAAGAATTGAAGACCTTGACTCTTAATTGACGTTTGGCAAGGATCAACCACCCTTGACCGTCAATAGATTTGGGCAAAGAGCTGAAGATGTTGAATCATGACTTTTGAGATGCATCATGAATGGCATGGTAGGTGAGGCCATTGCAAAGATGCTATGTGTTTGAGTCAATTTGGTGCACTCCACTTGTTAATAATCATGTTGCCAATTGAAGGGACTCCTGATGTGGGGTGCCAGACTGCATGGGCTGCGTTGCTATGGGCCTCAATGACACAAGGATCTATCTTGAGAGTGTCTGATCGAGCTTGCTTAGGCAACATGAACCACAGGTAGTGAGAGAGATGAGCAATCAGCTAAGCTTCATGCAATCGTGCTGACAACTATCTTGCTTGCCCTTTTTGTACTAATTGGTTCTCATGCCCAAGATTTTCCCATCAAGATCCTTGTCTTCTCAAGAGAATATTCATCTCAAGGAACAAGAGGGCCAACATTGGCAAGCCAACCTATGGGCCGCTAAGGTGTGCTTATGTGGACCACGGCTATACAGTACAGCTGCCACGTGATGCTTACATAGGGGTACAATCAATTGTATGGGAGTTGGCATGTCATCCACATCGGCTCCACATAGCCAACATCTATTGATTAATCTCTCCTACCACCATCTACCCTTGCTTGAGTATAAATATCACTATAAATGCATTCCTACAAGTGCATGGTTGCAATCCAACTTGATCTATCTTTGCTTATTCTGGTTATTTGACTTAAGCATCAGAGGGGCAACCCAATCAACCCTCATCTGGCTGGTACAATCCGTTGTTTTGTAGACTGAGTGTCCCGAACAGTTGGAAGGCTTCCAGTTAGTCGGTCTGATTCAATAAGAGGTAGATCAAGAATGATTAGATATAAGCAGTGTCTTTATGTTTTTACTGGTCAATGAGGGTATGCCAAATTAATCATGTTTTTATAAGACCCATGAAATGGATTCCAGAGTCAATCTGGAATGTTAAGTGTTTTTCTTTTCAATTTTCTTTTGCTTTGTAAGTATGTCAGTTGATGGTATATACTTTGAGTTTGTGCTTGTGGCTTTGTAAAGTGTTTTATAATTTGGTCAACTACGGGTGCAAATATGGATATTGAATTCTAAGATTTCCTAGAATACAGATGTTGTTATTATTTTTGGACATGAATATGGATGTCTTGAACTTACCCATATAATTTCTATAAAAAATGTAATCTGTGACATTTGAACCCTTGACCACTCATACAATAAGAAAACCACAACCACTAAATCAGAAAGACATCAAAAATATTTTTTGTGATATTATTATAGTTGAAATTTATTTATAATCATATCAACTATGTTTAATTCAAGCTAAGCAATATAATAGTATTATATTATTTCGTCGTAATTTATTTGTAAAGTAGCATTTCTAGTTAAGTTTGGTTCATTCTTTACCTTTTTCATCTAAAAACAAAATAATCACTTCCTAAGTCCTAACATGCATTTATTGTGTAAGCAGTTAAATATTGGAAACTAATATGAAGTAGTACATGGGCTTCGATATTTGTTCATTATAAATTATTCTTGTGTTAATGTTTAGTTGATTTATATATCCAGATATTTATACTTAATTAAAATTACTTGTATCTATTTGTATTTGCATTTGATATTAATTTACATATTCTGGTACTTGTTGTATCTGAATATATCTATATCAATTTAAAATATTCTTGTATTAATATTTGTATCTGAATTTGCAAATATGATTTTAACTTTTCAAATCATATTTGTATTCCGGAAATTAAACAAATACAAATTTGGTAAAAGATATATCCAATCCATCTAATCCATTTGCATCAATAATTTAGTTCCTATCTTGTATTATCAGGTGGAGATTGATACTATGGCACTGGGCTTCAATTTAAGCCTGTATACCGCACTTGCATCCATCATTAGCATACTTATTCTTGTACAAGGAACATGTTTTCGTTCTAAATGGACGGGGATAGCCCTATGTTATTGTGAAAAATAATCTTGGTCATGCTTCCACGGGAACACTGATTGTGTTTTACAGGGACCACAACCTTCCCACCGAGGTCGGTCTGGCACACAGGAGCCTCCTGCTGCGCCAAACAACATTCTCTTCATCGAGAACTTACCCAACGAGACCACAAGCATGATGTTACAGATCCTTTTCCAGCAATACCCTGGATTCAGAGAAGTCCGCATGATCGAGGCAAAGCCTGGGATAGCCTTTGTGGAGTTTGGAGACGACGGAGAGGCCACCATCGCCATGCAGGCCCTCCAGGGTTTCAAGATCACCCCTCAGAACCCAATGTCCGTCACCTATGCGAAGAAGTGATTTTGTTTGCCCATTTCTTTTTTATCGTTTCTCACAAGTATTTCAGAACTTCATTCTCATATGAGTTGTATCATCACAACATTTCCAGTGTTGGTGATGTGATCTGTAGTTCATTTAGTGGGCCGTGAGAAACTTCCACCAAACACACAAAAGTGCTCGGCTTGGGAGTTGTTCTTGCCGGACATTGCACATTTGAATAGGGTAGCAGTCGAGTTCCCAGTGAACTGTAGAGGGTAGCATTGGATCTGATGTCTTTATCAGACTGAATTGAGATTGAAGTGGAAGACGTCTTATGACAAGTTTAGGTTTCATTTGATAATAAGGTCGTTATTGTAGAGTTAATTCTTCGTAAACTTACACACGTCATAGACTGAATTTGTTTATTATGTAATTTTATATGCAACTTCAGTTCGGTCTTTATAGTAATAGGAGTTGGAATGCTTCTTACCAAACGTTTTAGAATTTATTCTTGGTAAAGGTTTGATTGGAATTGATTAGAATTTCTAACAGTTTCACATTTACATGCAAGCGGCATTCTCATTTTCATATGCCTCTCCTCACATTGTTGGAGCACATGATTGAAAACTCGGAAAAGTATTTTTAGAGGTAGCTAGATGCATCTCTTATTTTTTTGTTTTTTTTAAAACTTGTATATTTAATTATATAACAAGTTAATTTAAGGTATAGTTCAAAGTTTTAATTTAATCTATTTGAATAAGAAAGTAGATAAGCCTTAAACATTTCGTGGATTTTGGGTTTCGAATAATCTAAGAGATAGTGAAAAAATTCCTTCTCTTCGTACATTTATGAAAGACAGAAAAAACTCTTGCACTTGTTAATTGACTTTGAATTGAACTTGGATATATATTTGATCAGGAATAACCGTGAATCAAAAATTACTACCACATATTATTAAAAAAAAAGAGTAAAATATGTTGGCCTTCAGGTATTTGCTGCTACCGTCATTCATCAAAAGTAATGGTGCTTGTAGTTGCCATGTAAAAAAAGATTCAAAATCTTGAAATATCTTTTGTCTCATGGAAAGAGAATTAACAACCACGAGTTTGAATTTAATCTGAGCTACTGATTGAATCTATTGCAATAATTCAATTTATCATCAAAAGTAGTGGTACTCGTTTTTTACTTTCGCCGAAATCTAAAAATTTTAACGAATGTAAAAAGTTCTATCTTTCACACAAAAAAGACACCTGCTGACTAATAAGCAAATAAAACCCACACCACATCTCATCCGTGTGCGAGATTACGGTTTTTATATACGAAATTTATCAAAAAGAATTTAGCTTTGTTTGTTTAAAATTTAAGGACTATTTTGTATAAATTCATATATATCATCGTTATTATATAAATTTTCGTATATAAATCTTTATCGTATAATTATGAAATTAAATTTCGTTTGTTAAATTATTTTCGATTCTAACTTTTTATAATTATTAAGCTGATTTTATAGTAAATGAAACTGTATTAAAAAATTCTTATGTCATTATGATTACAGGAATAATTTTTTTCACTGTAATCAGATAGAGTCGAAGACATCATTTGTGTAAGTGTTTATACTGTGTAATTACGTTTTTTTTACTGTACACTAAAATATTTTACAATATTATTTATTAAACAGATTTTACTATTCATAAAATTAAACTAATATCATTATATTTTTATGAAGTATTTTTTAAAAAAATCTTAAAATTTAATTTATCTCTTTAAAACGTCCGAACAAATGAGACCTGAAATCTCAATAAAAAAGGGGGAAAAAAAAAAAACAACGTGATAAAACGGCCTTCCCAAGGCACCACCTTCCTCAGTAGGTCGAACGCAACAGCACCGCACAAAAGTCTGTGGATGGCATGCCGGTTGACACAGCTTTCTGCGGGCGGGCATCAACAACTTTAATCATTCATCCTTTATGCCGGTTATATTGCAAAAATTTACAAGATTTTGTACTTTGGCGTTATTAATAAAACGTTGGTAAGCTTTGTTTTCTCTCAAACAAAAAAAGAGATTATTGTAATATACCCCTTGACGGCGTCTGGACTGAAACCGAACTTATTAATACTTGAGGTCTTTAACCGAGTTCTCTCGAAACCAGGGTACCTAATTGCAAACTGCAATGGCTATTTAAGTGAGAAGGAAAAACGAGGGTGTACTGTTGCAAAACAACCGTACCAGTCTGCGGCTCGCACCTGTCGTCCTGTCCTTCCCCCGGCCGCCGGTTCCCCCACAAATCTACCTCCCCGGCTGCCACCACCGCGGTACCAAATCGGTACGGACTTCCGACGCACGCCCCCACTGCGGCACTGCCGAAGCGGAGAACAACCGGACGTCACGACGACGGCGAAGAAGAAGAAGCGGAGGAAGACGACGACGACGACGACGATGACGAAGAAGAAGCAGAGAATTACGGACGCCTCCAGCGGACTGTCCTCAGCGTTGGAGGCGTTGCCGGAGGAGATCCTGTCGGCGATCCTCTCCCGATGCCCATCCTCCGACCTGAAATCCGTCTCTCAAGCTTCCAGATCCCTCCACGCCGCGGAGTCCCGCCACCGCAGGTCCCTCAGTGTCCTGCGCCCCGACTTCCTCCCCTCCGTTCTCTCCCGCTACCCCGCCTCCTCTCATCTCGTCCTCACTCCCTGCCGTCGCGTCCCCGACTCTCTCCTCTCCGCCGTCGGCGCCACGCTCTCCGGCACCCTCGTCTCCGTTGACCTCTCACGGTCTCGGGGGTTCGGGGCTGCGGGTCTGGAGGCGCTGGTCGGGTGTTGCCAGCGGTTGGTGGATATTGACGTCTCCAACGTTGTCGAGCTCGGGGACCAGGCGGCGGCGGCGGTTGGGAGGGCCGGGAACCTGGAGAGGCTGGTGATGACCGGTTGTAGGATGGTGACGGACGTGGGGATCGGGAGGATTGCGGTAGGGTGCGGGAAGTTGAGGGAGCTGAGGTTGAAGTGGTGCTTTGGCATCACCGATCTTGGGGTTGGGCTTGTTGCTGTCAAGTGTACGAAGCTTCAGATCCTCGATCTCTCTTATGTGCCGGTAAAGGAAAAGTAATAATGTTCTGTCTCTGGTTTTTGTGTTTGCGATTCGAATGTTCTCGTTTTCTATTTTTGTACTTGTTTTCTGGCATGGATCAGAGTAAGATCTTTTGATGATTTTCTATAATTGTTTCATGTTTTGATTCGGCTTGTTACGTTTTAGTTCCTCCGTATGGAGTTAGAATCTTTTTTATATGTTCTTAAATTTAATCTTTGTACATTAAAGTGGGAGATGATTCAGACTGGCGTCTGGGCGGATCGATTGTTCGTTTTTTTCTTCAAACCTTGTCTTGTGCTTCCCATTCCAGTAAAATCTCATCCACAGAAAAATGTACAATATTTAATTATTGATAACTCACAGGTACGCTTACTGTGTTCTCTTATCCCCCGCTTGGAGGAGTGTGGATAGTTAAGAAGGTAGGTTTTAATTTCCTGCTAAATCAATACTTCAGGATATCCTGCTATCAGCATAAGTGATTTGCCAATATGTCACCTGTACTTTACCTTTTTCGTAAGTAGTTGATCAAAGCAACTGTAGCAACTTCACGTGTGTTTGTTTCGAGTATTTAATGTGTTGGCTGGCCGCTGGCTTGGTATTCCTGTTCATTGAGTTTTATTACAGAAGCGTATTGACGAGTTTTGTTGACAAACTCTCTTTGATCTTGATACGTGTTTCTAATATAATTTGATACATTTTACGCAGATAACCAATAAATGTCTTCCAGCAATTTTACAATTACAACATCTCAAAGAATTAGCTGTATCAGGATGTCTAGGTATTGATGAAGAGGGTCTAATGCCTATCAAGCAAGATTGCAAGTCTCTTCAGGTAAACCATGGCATTCAAATATTTCTATTGCACTTATTTTGCGTTTGACAGTATCTGGCTCCAGACAATGGAATTTGCCGTTTGATCTGCTCTGCTTATTCTGGAATTGTTGATAATAATTGAACACATTTAATATATGTTGTGAATGATCATCGCACTCACTGTTAAAATTGTATCACACACTGATTCTTAAGCTGAACCAATGTTATCACAATTCTTTTCTTGCACACTTTAAAATCTTGTCAACTTTATCCTGGTTTATCCAATGTAATAAATAACACTGAGTTCCCCAAATGTGGCAGCTTCTTGATCTTTCACACTGGGAGCATGTCACTCACACTGGATTGTCTTCATTAACAGATGGAGCTACAAACTTACGCCAACTTGTCTTATCATACTGTTTCCCAGTAAGTCTTGAATGCCTTCATATATTTTGTATTCATAACTATCAGATCTCAATTTGCTATCATCAATAATATGATAAATTTTTGCAGTTCACAAATTCCATGGCAAACAGCCTACAGAAGCTTAATAGGCTGAATTCTATAAAGTTAGATGGATGTTGGGTTACCTGTTCTGGATTGAAGACCTTGGGAACATGTTGTTCATCACTCCAAGAGCTGAGCTTAAGCAAGTGCTTTGGGGTGACAGATGAAGCTCTTTCCTTTCTTGTGGACAAAAACAAGCAGTTGAAAACGCTAAACATCACATGTTGTCGTAATATTTCACAAGTTTCAATTGCTAGTATCACATCATCATGCTCGTCTCTCGTATTACTCAGAATGGAATCTTGTAGCCTTGTCTCTAGGGAGGCTTTTGTCTTGATTGGGCAGCGTTGCTATTTCTTGGAAGACTTGGACCTTACAGACACAGAAATAGATGATGAAGGTTTTATCATAAACTTGAGTTGCTATTTGTATTCATACTTCATACATCAAATTACGGCATTCAAATAACTTGCACAAAAATTCTGTCTGCAGGATTGAAAGCTATATCAGCATGCTCCAGGCTTTCCTGTCTTAGGATTGGAATTTGCTTGAATATAAGCAATCATGGTCTTGTACATGTTGGCAGGTCCTGCAAAAGGCTTGAAGAAGTTGATTTATACAGGTTCGTTGGATTCTAAGGAATACATCAAAATGATTGATGGTGATAATAGTTGGTATTTGCAAGCCGATAGCTAAACTCTGACTACTGGCTAGAGATACTGATTACACTAATTTTTTCCAGGTCTGTTGGAATAACTGATGAAGGTGTCAATGCAATTGCTCTTGGTTGTCCTGATTTGAAAATTATTAATTTAGCATATTGCACAGAGATCACTGATTATTCACTGAGATCATTGTCGATCTGCTCGAAATTAAATACACTAGAAATTCGAGGATGTTATAGGGTGACTTCTCGTGGACTTTCAGCTATTGCTGCGGGATGTAAGCAGATCATAAATGTTGATATTAAGAAATGTTACAACATCAATGATTCGGGAATCCTTCCACTTGCTCAATCCTCTCATAGACTTAAACAGGTTTTTTTTTTTCCTTTATTTACTGATTTTTGATGCTATGTGGTATCTAAACATATTTTTCTGGGTTTGTTATGTTCTTGTTTTGCAGATTAACTTGTCGTACTGCTCAGTAACAGACTTGGGTCTTCTAGCTTTAGCTAGAGTTAGCTGTCTCCAGAGTATGACTATCTTGCATGTCATGGGTTTGACTCCAAACGGTATCGCAGCCACACTGTTGGCATGTGGAGGTCTGACGAAAGTGAAGCTCCATGTGGCATATAAATCCCTATTACCTCAACGAATTATTGATCACATGCAATCCCAAGGCTGTGTTTTCCAGTGGAGAGATAAACAATTCCAGGTATATTTTCAACAAATCTTGTTACAGAGCCATTGCCCCTGCATAATGATATAGAACTTTGGCATTCAGTGTTGTTTTAATTGATTTACTGTTGAACGTGATTTTCTATGTGAGATGTTTTCATTGTTTTACTTCGACAATTCTGTGAAAGCTTCTGATTTTAGTAAAGTGGATTATGTGCACATGCTGATGCATTTGCACATTCTTTTTGATTTTCCTCATTAATTTTTTCTTGTATTGGCTTTACACGGGACCAGTGGAGAACACATGCAAATTGCATGTAGGAGCATTTGATTATTGATTTTGGTTATAAATTTGGAGAGTAAAGAGCAAGAAGAAAGATTAAAAAATTAAGGAAACTTCTATTTTAGACGAATATGTTATATATTACATATGCATACTCAGTGAAAAACTTCTCTTGAATTTGGAGAGTACAACTTTCCTAAACTAAAAGTAACCTAAACAAGATTCATGTTAGTATCTATTTATTGAACATCCATTCATTCTAACCATTGGTAATGTTTAAAATATTCTGTGTACCAGTGGAAACTTTCAAGAAGGGTAGAAACAAACTTTTACTTCTAATATATGCACGAGTTTAAAACTTGTTTTAGTATTTTTGTTCTCTTTTATGCTTTTATTTGATCAGGATTAAGCAAAACCCCAACTGATCACCTTTTAAAAAATTTAAGGATATGATGGTAACTTTCCTAAATTGCAAGGTTAAATACTAGAATTTGTTAATATGGCGTGGATTATTCAGTACACCATAATACCATAAATGAAGAGTGTTTATGATTCTTTTATCTTTACAGCTTTATTTTGGTTTCTGCAATGTTGTTTAGAAGACATCTTGACCTTTCAAAGTTACCATTTTGTATCGCATAGCGGTTGATTCTTCATATTTATTCTTGACAGGTTGAAGTGAAGCATAGTAAACTATGGAAGCAAGAGTTAGAAAAAGTTTATGATGATGGTGCCATCTGAAAATCCATAACCGAGCAAGCATGCTTCTTCCTTTACATCAACCATATACGGCAAACTAGTAATTGACTCATTTCTGTGTACCATTAGTTATATTTGAAGCCAGGGGGAAGAGTTCCGTGCATATCTTACAAAATTCATGTTGAATATGCTTGCAAGAGGCCGCTTGGATTGTATAGTCCGTGAGCAGATTTTTAACCAGCACGCCAGTGAGTAAAGGCCCTTTCCAAGTGCAATTCGTATCTGTTGCATACGAGGTCACAATCAGAAATCATTTAAAGATCATTGTTTGAAATGTAATGTCCTTTAGATCAAGAAGCAATACTTAACTAATTTGAATCAAAATTTTATCACATATTTCTAACCATTATTTCATACTAAAATCTGTACTATCGCTTCTAACTCTCTATATTTATAAGAATAAAAGAAGGTAGCACTAGAAGGACGGTCAACTAACATTTCGGCTTGTAAACTTGATCTCTTACGAGAAAAGACAAGAATAGCCATGCAATGTTGGTCTACTTAAAGGGGTGTCATGGCTGTAGACTATAGAAAGGAAGTTAGATGTGAAATTGCACAACTTGAAGTTTAAACCCACCTTTCTAAATTAAAGAAATGAGTTGGTGCTACCACACAAACATGAGTCAACATGTTGGTTCTGAAGTCCACGTGACTAAGCTATAATTGAGTATATCCTCATTCTTTTCTCCTTTAAGATGGTTGGAAATCTTTCTCTATAATTTATCTACCTTTTGGGATTTTAATTTCTACTGTAAGGTATTTGTGCAGTTTTTCATCCATGAAAATTTTTTTCCCATGGGAAAATATTGCAAAGGGGGATGGGAAAAAAAAGTCTCGTCCCTCTACTCTCTTGAAATCGTTCGTCTACTCTCTTGTCTCGCAAAATCATTCACTTGCCCAATGATCTCCACCCTCTTCTTCAGCAATCACCACTCACCTGACAATCTCCACCTTCCTTCTCCTTATGAAAATCTTCCGCTTGCTCGAAGAAACCCTTCTTGATAATCTCTTCACGAAAAGTGCCCGCTCACCTCGCACTCATGATAATTTGTCGATTACATTATTTATTTTTAGAAAAATAATATTATTTATTAAAATCACAAGGATAATTATCTTAAATTTTAAAATTATTTACTTTTTATGTACACAAACCGTCCTGAATTTTCGATTCCCTTCATTTCTCATCATGCACATAAACACTTTCGATGTGAATTCATTTTTCATCTTTTTCGGACGTCATTTTTATTTTCTACCAAAAAATTATTTTCCGTTATATTTTTTTCATCATTTCCGACGTCACAAACTCCCCGACAAAGAAGAGATTTACATGTGCATTATCAAAATTGATTATAAGTACAAAAATACCATTAGCATCTTAAAATTCAAAATTGCACCACTTATTCCTAAAGTTCCGTATAAGTCATGTCATTGCGTTAATGTGTTTGGTTAATATGATAGAGTATTCTCAAGTATCTTTGAAGTTTAATGTGCTTTACCAATTTCACCCTTAATAATTGCTTTGCTCCAGCTGTTCAAACAAAAAAACCTTCTACTTATTGATCAATATATCCTCAAAACGTTTTCATCTTTTCATTTAAATAACATCATGATAAGTTAGCGTAAGGTACAAAGAAATCCTTCTAATTCACAACTCACAAGGGCAAAACAAGGGCTATACTCGTTCCATAATATATACTTGGTATAATTATTTTGTATGGAAAATTAAAGACAAACGATATGCATATATATTATTATCGATTTGTATGAAATACGTGAAAGACCACAACTTTTTTTTTTTTTTTTTTTTTGCTTACATTCGATTATAATTCACCCACTTTACCTTCCAAACACCAACCACTAAATGGTATAATTAATTATCTTTTCAATTACATTTTCGATCTAAAATTGTACGATAAACACGACATGATTTGATAGACTGTATTTGGATTAGACTTCCACATATTTGTGTTGGTATGATATAGTACGGTAAAAAATAATTTTATAATTTTTTTAAATTTTATATTTATTTTAATATAATTTTTTTAAATTTTATATTTATTTTAATATAATTTTTTAAAAATTATATACATTATATATAACTTTGTGATTTGAATTTGTTAACAAGTAATGTATAGTTACAAGTTCAAATTTTACTTTTAACTTTTTTTTAATATTTTTAAATTATATTAATATTATATTAATTTTTAATAAAATATAAAATTAAAAATTAAATCATTTCTAACCTAGTTCAATATTAATCGACACAAACTTAAATAAGTCATGTCTAAACCATCAATTAAAAGATCAGACATAATAACTTGACACAAACGGTGTACGTACAAAAATTCAAGCCATACAAGTCGATATCTCTGATTTCAACAAAAATTACGATACAGATATTTTTTCGATTATCGCACGCCGTTCGATCTTATCGGCATCCTTCGGTTGTGGTGGATTTGACGTACCGATCAGGTAAAAACGCCACCAAAGTCCAACAGATGCCAAGTCAAAGAAGACTTTAACGATGTTTTAAATTGGCACGGAAGTGCAGAGGACGACTCGCACAATTTTCGGCGGAAACCGACGGAGCGCGCTTCCGTGCGAGAGTTGTCAACATTTTTTATTGTAAATGAAAAAATTTCAAGGTAGATGTGGTTACGTATCTAGATTTTTTTAGGTTAATCTTATCTTTAAATTTTAAAAAAAAACTTGTACCACACGCTAAATAAAAGTGTATTTATTTCGACCACTTTTACTGTAAAATCAACTACAATAATAACATAAAGTTAAAATTAAAAATAATAAAATAAATAATATTAAAATTATATGATAAAAATTTATGTAAAATTAAAATTAAAACTATTGAAGTAAAAATCAAACAATCTAAAGGTGTATTTATAAATTTTTTTTAAAATTTTAAGAATTAAATAAAATTAAAGTTGAAGTTAATTTTAAGAATAAAATTAAAATTATATAATAATTAGATAATAATTTAAATGATAAAAATTTATATATTAAAATTTATAAATAATAATAATGTTAGAAATAATTTAGAAAACTAAAATAAATTGAAATCAAACTAAACCTAAGACCTGTACATGTGAGGAAATTAACGTCGATCAGCATGAACATTTTTGATCTTATCATAACATTTTAGTTGTAGAAATCAAAAAAATATATATTATTCCAGTCGAAAATCCTAAACTGCAAGCAAAAAGATGAAGATTCCAAACACCGCTGATATGAATAATGTGAAAAACAAATTCCAGAAGTTATTTTATTAATCGTTCGTTGTATGCTTTTCTTTCAATTTCGATCTTGTTTATGCAATAATATTTTCTCTAATTTCCACACTTCCGTGTATTTTGATGGCAGGAGAGAAAAGTGACCAGGAATTTTTATTTTCGAACAAAGCTCGTTTTCTTGATTTACAGAAATTCTGGTTTTCGTTTATAAAAAACACACAAAAAAACCCATAATATCAAATTACATGATGGAGCCCCGCGTCTGCACTTCACTCGCCGTATCTCCATGTCTCAGGCCAGCGCCGGTTGGTAACGTCGGCGGCGACGACGACTTGACCTCCAAGATTCCACCTGCCTCTGCTGCACCAGTACTCCTTCTCCGCCTCGTCTGCTCACCACCACCACCACCATCAGAAAAACCAACTCGACCTAACGGCAAAAGAAGGCGAGACGCAAGGCTACCATACTACACCTGGTTGGTAGCCATGGAAGAGCACGTCGGCGTCGGGAAGAACGGCGTCGAAGCTGTCGTGGGTGGCCTCACCCTTCTTCTGTTGTTTCTGCTGGACTTGCTTCCGGCGGTGGTCGTGGTGGAAGGACTGGCGCAGCCAGTAGTCCCGGAACCACGCTGACGACTCCACCAGCTGCCACCACTGGTCGGAGAACTCCTCCACCGCTTTGTACGCCTGCGGCACGAACAGCGGCGCGTTCGGGTTCAGCCCCGACCCCGTCTCCCTCCCCCGCATCACGTCCATCCCTCCGCTTCGATCTCTACGCCGCCGCCGCCGACGTCGGAGGAGGAGGAGGAGGAGGAGGATGAGCTGCGACTTCTCTCCGACAAAATTATACCACTCCCGGAACATCTCTACCCTGAAGTTTCCTTGTATTTACGGTCAAACCATCAAATGTGTGCTGTGGATGTCGAAAGACGGTGGGGACACTATCGTCCGAGCAGGCAATGCGATATTTTCCAGCGATCCAGGGGCAAGCGAGAACCCAAAAAAAAAAGGAGAATCAAGTGGGCGTCTGATTTCGGTTCTAATTACGGTCCGACCAATCGTGAGGTTTCGGTTAATATCGAAACGAGATAGGGGCCGTATTGGAAACGAAGAGGGGCATTATTGGAGTTTCCGTGATGGATCCGAACCACCGTACGCGGGCCCGAGAAGATGGGGCCCGAGGGCACACAGAAAAAGGTGGGGGCCGGGGTGGAGTCCAGGCCCACAGTAAGATGGGCTAAGCTTGTGGGTCCGGTAAAGGAAAATGACGATCGTCCTTATCGTTTCTGTGATGGAGAGGACACGTCACCGGTCACTTCCCGTGGTAGGGTGACGTGGGCACGTGGTGTGCGGGGTTGGACCGATCCCCAATTCCTGGTTTCGGTATTCTTGATTGGGTCATTTGCTCTCTACCCCTTGTAGAAATTTGTAAACGTGAAACCCATCGCCGCCTTCCGTTGTTATCATGCAAAACTTAGCCAGTTTGGAAATAAAGTGTGATTAAGTGAGATGAAGGTTTATATTTTTCATTGTATAGTATGATTTTTGATTTTTTTAAAATTTTTTTCAAATCTATATTAGAAAAATTAATTTACAAAATTAATAAAAATTATTAAAAATAAGATTAGTTTCTTTATTTTACATTCAAATGTTACACTAAAAATAATATTACAATTATTATTTACATATTTTGTTTAATAAAAATACTATATATACTAACTCCATATATTAAAATTTTTATTAAATCTTGTTACCAAATACAACTTCAGACAACTTACCCCAAAACCATCGTAATATAAAAGTAACCTTACTCTCTCTTTTTTCTACATAGGGCGAAAATAAATTCGGTGTGTTATATGTGAAGTTTTTAAGGATCATTGCAATAATCGAAAGCAAAATATCTAGGTGATTTATCAAACAATTATTAATTTTTATTCTCCATATATTCATTAATTCCGCGAACTAAATTTTTTTCTTGATGTGATGGATTCGACGTGAGAACTCGGAGAAACAAGAAAATTCTACTTTTTCAGCATTAATTCTAAGTTTTTAAAAATTGAAAAATATTTCTTTCAACTCGGGAAGCAGAATTTTTTTCTCTTCCTAAATTCACCATAAATCTTTAATTAAAATTTGTAGTTTTGGATCTTTTCTTACTATTTCTAGTAGAATAAATTCCTCTCTTCCAGATTTTTTATCGCCTGCCTAATTCTTTTTCTAACATTATAGTCCTCTAAAGCTTTATTTGTTTAAGAGATTGTTATTATTTACTTTAATATTTTACTATGTACAATACTTATGTACAGATTTTTATCAAATATTTTTAATATTTTATATTAAAAATATTATACTAAATATTTATATTATAATTTACATTTTTTTAAAAAAAACATAAATCTCATATCATCTCTTAAATAAATACACCTTAAAATTTTGTTAAACCGTGATTGAAACATTTGTGATGGATTCTTGACTTTTTTCCATTTGGCGCAGTATTATCAAAAAAAACGAAATACAATCTTGGCAGTTTAACTGTAAATATTTAAAGCAGGTGACTTGCGTGCACGTAGATCATTAGATTGTTTTTAAAAAAAAATCTTGATCATAGTTGCTACTTCAAGTGTTGTTGGTTTCTTTAAAGTACAATTATAATATTATTTTAAAAGTTAAAAACTGTACTTTGAAGTTAAAATAAACACACGTTAAACTCGTAAGTACAAATTCACGGAAGGAAGAGGAAAATTCATACAATCAACTTTACCAAATAAAATTACGACTATTATCATTTTCTTTCGTTGTTTACTCGTGGGTGTCTGGCACAAGTGTGGCCCAGAAAGTCACAAGGTCCATTTTGGAAGACAGCGAAGGGCCCCTGTTTGTCAGAATATTTATCATTATATAATTATTTTTTTATTATACATTATAATATTTTATAATATTATTTATTAAATAACTTTTATATTTTATATTTGTGATAATTTTTAAAAAATATTATTATTACATTAATATAATAAATATTATTTATTATTCTATTACATATTTTATTTATTATTTATCGTAACTTTAAAAAAAATATTATCATTAATTATTATAATAAATATTATTTTTTTATACTTATTTTATTTATTAATTATTATAATTTTTTAAAAAATACTAGTAAATCATGTAATTTTTAAATCATATAAATCATTCAATATAACCCACAAAAACACCCAGAAAGCAGTGAGAAGAGCACCGGAGAAGCAACGATCACAACCCCATCTGTTTCATCTTCCTAAAATAATAGCCTGGTGCGGACTTCTGACCCATGTCCTTTCATGCCAACGTAACGCCCAGCCGGATCCAGCTAATGCCGTGCAAAGGCGATGGCGGCTACCACCACATGTCGACGGCATTGACGAAGGCAACCACCTCCTCCTAGCATCGTTGCATAGCTTGGCATCTTTGACGGCTGCTTGAGGACAGATACTTGTATGCCAATCGCATGCCACGATCCCACTCTCCAGCGAGGATGGGTGGTGGGGGGGAAACTCCAACATGTTACCAGTAATTATTTGCAAGTGCGTGAGCATGTGACCATGTGTAATTTAAAACTTCAGAAATGTATGGTTTTGTGAGAGTGGGACATGCCATAATACCGCTTCATTTACATTTGCAGATCTAAAACCATAAATGTATACTGTAAAACTATGGTATTAAAGTAAACACCATCTATAACCATGCTCCATCAAAAAGCTTATCAAGGACTACAGAATATCCTCTCACTGTCAGGGGTAATTTGTTCTTTGAGGAATCCGAATCCAGATCTTCTACTTTCAGTGGTGGAGAGAATCTTAACGTCCCACGCGTCTGACGACTAAAAAAAATAGTATCACTCTTCAAAAGTTGAAACTAGTGGTAACTTCAACCAAAGATTCGAATGTTAGTAAATATAAAATTCACTGTCACTGTAAAAAAGGAAGGGGGGAAAAACTCTTGAAGAACTAATAATTCTCTCCAAACATAAACCACGGTTGGGATTACTACCGGACGGTTAACACCTACTAAAAAAGAAAGGTATTTACAACTGAGTTTTGCAATGGAGAAGGAATGAATGCCCACAACTTACGATGGAGTGGAGTCCATAAGAAGCAGATCCAACCATGTCCAACTCAGCCCGTTTGCCCTTGCATGAGAAACACAACGTGATTTGGTAAACAGGTTGGATCTAGCAACATGGCATGTTCAAAACGTGCTTGATCCCTCGTACATCCACCAAGTCAACAAAATTCTGGGGCACAAGATAAGCATCAGTAAAATTCCATATACTCAATAAGGAAATTTTGGATGTACACATTATATTTAGACATATACCACCTAAAAATCTTACAATCACTAATCCAATACGTAGGCAAATGCGTAGCAGTGCTATGGAAAAGAAATGGATGATGATATCATTTACAGGTTCCAATGTATATGACAATAAGAGCTGGTGAGCTGATTTGCAAAATTTCTAATAATCATATTATTTTATAAACTTCCGAACTGCAGACAAAAACAAATGGCATAGCCAGAAGTGCTTTGCATATTCACTTTTCTAGCGTCTCTACTTGCAAAGTCTTGAACTACACCTTGATGATAAACTTGAAGACTTTAGAGTAAATTATTGGAGTGCTTAAGTTTAGTAATATAGTTGATAAACGAAAGAGTTATAATAAGGAACAGACAAAACAACTACCGAATTCTTGAAAAAAAGAAACGAATATTTTTGGGTTTTTTGACATAACGGCCTGGAATGATGAATTTGACATTTTATGAAGCATGCCTAGTAGTTAATAAATTATTAAATATATCACAATTTCAACAAAAAATTCTGTTGTAACTGGTAAGGTAAATAAAAGATGACAGCAAAAGTCTGTAGTAATCAATAACTGCCTGAAATAGTATGAAATAAAAAATTATAATCAAGATACAGATAATGACACCGGCCAACAACAAAGCAGCATCACGATAGTATAGCACAATATTCTGCAATCACTTGTGAGTGCAGAATAAAATATATAATTAGGAATATAGAAGCCTAAAATTAACCACAAAATATGATAACTAGATCAACCATGTAATAGAAGATGGAAATCAAACACAGAACGAATAAAGAACCTTTTTTTTTTTAACGAATAAAGACATTGTAAAGGTAATAGAAAGGCAAACAATATACCTTATAGCAAGAAGAAAACAGCCTCAATCAATGAACCCAGCAACTTTACTTCGTAGCTTGAAATTTTGCCTTTCCTAAAGATTTCAGAAAAACAATGAAAAAATTGATAATCATTCATAAAATTATGACTATCATAGAAAAAAGATGATGAGCATAGTTTCCTTGGAATGTTCGGTCTGGTTTCAGCTGTGAAGATTAATTTCCATCATTTGTTGGAATTGAAACATCTGATGAGATGGTCCAACAGGCATCTAATTTCATGGGTTGTGTGATCATCTTAAAAAAAAATGCTTAGGCCTTCTGCACTCAGAACAACCTCACATGTCAAGACTGTCGGTTATTGATTGATTTGAAAAGCATTTATCTAGTAGTTTTCTAGCCTTTGGGGTGAGCTGACACACACCTCCTTAGTTTTAACTAATTTACCAATCCATTATCTTTCAATGTTCAGGAATTCCAGTTAGTGTTGCAAAGGGGCAAGGGATAAGATTCAGAGTCAATTCCTTTGGTGTAGCAGCAAGAAATGATTTCCCTCAAGTTTCCATGTGATAGCATGGAGTAAGCATGACAAATGTTGTCTCCATGAACTTATTCTTGCTTGACAAATGGATATGGAGGCTTAGTGGTAGATGGGGGAACCATATGCACTTCGACAAAGAGTTATATGGGGCAAATGGTGTAAGGAAAAATTCTATGATACAATAGGCTCTCATGTAAACTAAATGTCTAGTATGTATAGGGGGCAAGGGATTAGGATTTGGAATAAGAGGGGAGGGTATTGAGTCATGGGATTAGAATTATAGTAGACAATGGCAGTTGATTTAGAATTTGGGAAGATCACTGTGTAGGGATTCCAACATTGAGTTCTCCATTTCCTTCTCTTGCAACACAGGAATTGCAGGGGATGTGTGCTTTAGAAGGAAATTTTATGATAATGAGATTGTTAATTTTTTTTACAATGGTTGCACTTTTGAATAGCCATGGCTTCCACTTGACTTTTACAAGTTCTAACTCTTGTCAATGGCATTGAAATGAGGATGAAACTTTCTTTTGCTTACACCACATTCTCACTAATGGAAAGATAAAAGTATGGTGATGGAAGCACATGTGGAACCATCAAGTCCCTACCAAGATGCCGCTTGACAACTATTTAGACATGGTATTCTGACTGTGCAAGAGCTCCAACATCATGGTTATCAATTAGCCAGCAAATGTCAGTTTTGTCATCATCAAATTGAATGTTGCTGGCACCATTTTTTGTAGCCCTTCCATTTCCCATTGTTGGTCAAAGATTATAGTCTTAAGATGGATCCAAGTGTATTTTGGCAGGTTTGGACTACTGGGAAGAATTGTCACCCTTGCTTCAATCTGATTTGCATGATCCTAACTCTTGCCGTTCAGAGGTGCCAATAGCTTGAAAGGAACAGGAGGATCTTCCATAAATTGTCCTCCTCTTCAACTCAATGGCATTCTATTATGTTTGCAAGGGTTATTGGATAATCTAGAAGAAATTTTGGCTATTTGGAGGTGACCCATGTTCGTTTGTGGCTGTATTCCAAATTTCCCTAAGAATCCCTTTGGTTCTGTTAGCAGTAGTTCTGTTCTGTTTTCCTTTTCTTCTTTCATTTGTTGTAGTTCTGTTTTCCTGCTTCTTCCTGGAAGCATGCATTTATTGCTTTTCTATGTCTATGGTTTCTGCATACAGGAAGTCACTCAAAGACATAACAAATGGTTAAATTGTGCTCAGAAGTCATACACATACTGTATATTGAGAAAAACCTTTATGCCTAAATTAATGATTTCAGACAGCAATAGTTATACGTTCTCCAAAACCTCAATGCAAATTTTTGTGAAGGTTTCCTCACGCTTATGTCTAATACGTGCACAATCTTAAATGGCATCACTATGGAGGACGTTATATTGTGGAGACTAAGTTGGCATGTCATGTCGAGACTTGAGACTATATAGTTGTCATAAAAAGTGGAGAAAACAGCTGATAGACATCATTTAAACATTTTTCATCTTAGTCTGTTTCATTTTATGAAAACTGTTTTGAAAAATGATAATTTTCCCCCTTTCCTAAATAGACATCATTTAAACATTTTTCATCTTAGCCTGTTTCATTTTATGATAACTGTTTCGAAAAAATGGTCATTTCCCCCCTTTCCTAAATAAAATGGCATTTTTCATTTTTTCTATTTAAATGGCAGTTTTTTGAAATTTTTTAGATTGCATATGTTGAGCTTTTTCATTAATATAATTTTGGCATTTTGATACTTATCTTGTTGTTTGAAAAAGACTATCACTTTTTCATTCCACGTCAATTATTTTGGTGAACATGATGCTTCTATTTGTTTTCAAAAAATGCCCGTTAAAACCCCATTCACAGAAATTTTAATTTCCTATCCATATAATGTGTGATTTCCATTTTTCATAGCATTCATAATTCCCAAAGAATAACAAGGAACACTGCCAATACACAAGAATACAATATAATTACTTGCTGGAATAAAAATCTCTAGTGAGTATCAAACCAACTACATAGGAATAAGCTAAAATAATCATAAATGATCAGAACAATAACAGTAAATAACTGAATAATGGATCATCCTCCATGTTATTGGGTGTGGGCAGTTAGAGCAACTTGCCCTTTTTAGGCAAGTTCTTGGAAGAAACTTATGATTTCTGGCTTCGACTTTGAAGAAACATGCTTTGCTGAATATTTCACATGAAAAAAATCAAAATCGAAGCTACATTACGCACTAATGTTGATTTTCATAGCAGTAATCAAGAGGAAACAATAAAAGTAAACACCACACACCTGTTCAAGGATCTTAGTTGAGCTCTTCCCCACGAGATCCGTCAAGTCCTCAAGCTTATGCAACATACTACCATACAATTCCTCCAACTCCATCCGATACTGCACAGCTCCAAGTCCCACCATCCGCCTCAGCCTCTCCACCGCATACCCTTCCGCCACCCTATCCAGAAACTTCTGATTCCGAACCCCAGTCGAGTTCTTTTCATCCCCCTCCCCCTTCTTCTCCACCCCGCAAGACATCAACGGGATCCCTGACTCTACCAAGAACGATCCATACTGTCCTCGGAACGCTGGCCCAACGTTGACCACGCTTAGCGATCTCGGCACAAGGCAACGATTTCCTCCGCCCCCGGGCTCGTTCTGTAGCTCAAAAGCTCGATACTCGTGGCTATGCACTCCAAGATTTTCCGTCGACGAGGTCGACAGCAAGAGAAACACGCACGGAGTTCGAAAGTTAGGATCTCGCTGTGTTTTCCCTTCCAAAGCTTGGATTTTGAATGTTTCGGCGAGTGAGATGGTGACGGCATACTCTCGCATGGAGGGGCGGAGTGGAGACTGGCGGCGGCCGGAAAACCAGCCGAGTAGGACGGTGTTGGGGGGGAGCTTGTCGGAGGAGAGGGATTGGGAAACCAAGTGGCTGTCCACGCGGCCAGGGGGGTCGTAGAAGGACATGGGGGAGCAGAAGCATAGGTGGCCGGAGACGGTGACGGCGAGCGGAGAAGAGGACGCAAGACTGACGTTGTCATCGTCGTCCCGAAGATCGGGCGGTGGCAGATTGGTGATGCGGCCAAAAAGGAGGCCGTCCACGTCGGCGGCGGAAGAGGAGAAGGAGTGCAGAAGGGCGGCGAGCGCTGGGCCGGAGATCGAAAGCTTCTCCGCAGGGAGCGGGAGGAGATGACCGTCCATCGCAGGTAACGTCGCGAACCCTGACGAAGGAGAGTGACGCCTTTTTTTATCGGCTTTCGCCAACGCATTATAAAGCCTGGCGTTAATCTTTTTATTAATATAGTTTTAAAAATTTCAGAGGTATAATTATAAATGAACGTGAAGTTTGTAATTAAAGATGTTTCAGTTAAAAATTTAAAAAATTAATTAAATTAATTTATTAAATATATTTTTTATATTTTAATATTTTAAATATAATTTTACATTTTTCTTATAATTATGAGTTTAGTAATAGTCACAAAAGTTAGGTAAAATATACGAAATTAAAAAAATATGTTGTGATGAAATTTTAATCAACTATAAGAATTTTTCTAACAGATAAAAAATAATAGAAAAAATTTATACTTATATTGAAAAAAAAATTTGAAATTTTTTGAAATACACAAATAATTGAAAATCTAGAAACTTTTTTAAAATTTTCTTTTTTCAAGATTTCTGACGTACAGAAACTTCTAAGATTTAAATTTAAAAATTTTAAGATTTAATTTTTTTTACTATTACTAGATTACTATTTTAGTGGTTATTAATATATCATTTTAAAATTTTAAATGTAATTTTTTAAACAAAAAATGTTCAAAAAAATTAAATGTAATTTTTAAATTAATTAATGCATAGTATAATCTAATATGTATTTAATTTTCCTATTAAGCGAAGTTATATTTATTATTTTTCTAGTCATAAATCATCGACTGAAATTTAAAATCTTTTATATCGAATATCAAACCTTATATAATTTAATTAAAAAATTTACCATGTATTTTTATTTTTTCTATAATAAAATATATAAAGCCATTTTACTCTCTCGTATATTCTTAAGAAAAAAAATAAAATATTATCGAAAAGTATATCATCGTCACTAAGATATTGGAATTTGGAGGGAATTAAAAGAGTGATGGTGCAAATATGTTTTTTACTACTTTCGAATTGTATATCAGCTATTTTATAATTGGGTTTAATGGTTCTGTAGATGCCTACAGAACTGAGTTCTGTAGGCACCCGTTGGATGAAAGATGAACGGCTGTTTGATGAAGAGAGAGAGTGTTGGAAAAAAAAAGCCACGCGGAAAAAATTTCCCTTCCCGCCGATGACAGCCGCGCGGAAAAAATTTCCCTTCCAGCCGATGACAGCCGCGTAAAAAAAAAAAA
>JAMKPZ010004469.1:0-13973 GCA_024699675.1 Amphibolis antarctica
TTCTTCTAGGCACTCCTTGGAGGAGGTAGTGAAGAAGTTGATTGACGATGTAAAAGTGATTTAAGAAAATGAATGATTGACTTGATAAGCTAGCCACTAGGGATTTCAGAAAACGACTTATTGACTTGATAAGCTTGTATCTAGGGATGAAAATGATCACAATGACTAAAATTTGTTTTCTTTGATTGGATTTTTTATTATTTCAGTATTGTTGGAAATTATAATATAGCTTGTTCAATGAATTGGTATCTTTTAACTTTTTGTTCAGTGCAACAATATGATGATTTGTGTTGATTTTTGATAACACACAGGGGAAGAAGTCAAAAAATTCTTCTCAATTTTGTATGTGTGCTAATTTAAAAAGGGTATCCCTGCCTGAAAGGAACGAGCAATAATGAAATTTCAAGATATAGTCATGCATGAGAGATTGAATGCAGATTATGATGGAACAAATATAAAATTCATCTCTCTGTGTGTGATTGCCGTTTATTTTAGTTTTTATACTCGTGAATAATAAAAAAATGCCTATGATCTTGTATTTTCCAATCCATATTCCTTGCATAAATTAAAAACATCACACTAAGCATCAAAGTAGGTAATACAAACTTCCAGAAAATTCTAATAAGATAGCATAAATGGAAAAAACTAAAGCGTACATGATAAATGAGTATTATCTAGAGAAAAAATGAGGTCTGAAATTAGTGGGGGGAAAAATCAATACTAAGAAATTGAAAAACGAATAGGGTAAGATGAACATACGAACGCCATGAATTTCTGTAGGGATTTGGATTCGGTGGTAGCGGCATAGGTTAGAACGATCGGTATGGTCACGTAAACAGCGAATTTCGCGATCTCCAGCACTCCCTTGGAAGCACCCAATGACGACATCTCTGTCTCTCTCTCTCTCTCTCGTCGTCGCCGCTGTCGTCACCTTCGTGATGGATGGCCGAAGGTCGTAGGGAGGGTCCGCCGCCGTTCGCCGCCCAGTCCTGGTCGTGCGCGGCGCGCGCAGGAGAGAAATCCCAAAGGGGCCGCGCGCGTCCGAGAGAGAGCGTGGTCGGCTGCTCGCGCGAGAGGAGAATACGCCAAAGTGGGGATGCGCGAGTGGGCTTCTACGGCTGGTCAATATTGCAGCCCCCTCCCTCTAGTTGCCTTGAATTACCTAAACATGCTTTGGCATCCATTAATAACATATGTATCTAAACAAAAATAATCTATATGGCATTCCACAATAATTGCATAATAGGAAAAGATGTTCTCTTATAAAATGCAATCAATCAAGCATAAATAAAAATATTGATTATGGGCATTAAAATAAAGCATTTGACTAGACTTGTTAATAGGCCGTGCAACACGGCCCGTCACGGTACGAAAATTTTTCATGCCATGGATCATGCTTGGACCGAACCCCTAGGTAGTTCGTGCCGTGCCGACACGGTACGAATTCTAACACGAAATAGGTACGGCCCGGTCCAGCATGAGATAGGCTACCGTGTTGTGTGTGGGGGGGGGGGGGGGGGATAGGCTGTCGGGTTGTGCAACCGGTGTGGTGAACGGTCGTGTGCGTGAGAAGAGGCAAAATAGGTCGTGTGGCCGGTGGGGGGACTGGCTGCTAGGTCATTGGGCCGGTAGCCGGGATGAATGGTCATGTGCGCCGATGCGCAGGAGGGGGCTAAACGAGTCATGTCGTTGGTTGGGGGACGGGCTGCCAAGTCACTGGGCCAGCCGCCGGGTTGTGCAGCCAGCGGGGTGAACGATCGTGTGTGCGGGAGGAGGCAGAATGGGTCGTTTGGTCGGCAGGGGGACTGGCTGCCAAGTCACGGCTTGCAAGGTGCAACGCGCCGACGCAACAACAGTCAGCCCGCTTTTTCCCAACGAGCGGCCCACTTTCGGGCAATGGGTGGCCTGCTTCCACCCAATGGGCGGCCCAATTCTGCGCAACGGGCGGCTCGCTTTCGCCCAACAGGCGACCGGCTACCAGGTGAAATGATCGACTTCCGCCTCAACGGCTCAACCAACTTTTCTCTATAAATTGAGAAAGTTGGATTTTATTTTTCACCCAACTCACTCTTCATCTCTTTCACTCCAAATTCTCCAAACTCTAATCTCAATTCTCAATTCTCAATTTCTCAAATTTTCTCACTCAAGTCACAAACAATGGCGCACTACCAAGGCTAAAGTTCTGGAGGCTACAGATATCTTTAACAAAACTTTCCTGAAGCTGAAGTAACACCGTCAATAGAGACTACTGGAGCTTCAACTGCAACTGTGTCGCCGAGGAAGTCTAGGAAGAGAGCTTCCATTTGGTCAAAGTACACAATCATGATGAAAGCTATGGCGGATGGCACAGAAGAGGAACGAGCCTTCTGCAACCTCTGTAACGTTGACTTCTCTTACAAAACGTTTGGTAGTATAGGTCATTTAACTAGGCATATTAGTACATGTGAAAATAGAAATAAGGATAAAACAATTCAAACCCAACTTTCTTTTACTCCTAAGGGTAGTGTTAGTTCATGGACTTATGATTCTAAAAAGGCTAGGGACATATATGCTAGATTTATTTGTTCAGAAGATTTACCATTAAGTTTTGGAGGAAATAAACATTTTAATAATTATATTAGTAAAGCATATTATCTACAATATAAACGTGTATCTAGAAATACTATTATGTCAGATATTATGATTTCATTTAATAAGCTTAGATTAGAACTTATTAATGTTATGAGTACGATAATGATATGTATAACATGCACTTCAGATATTTAGTCGGGTAGAACTAAGGATGGGTACATAGCTGTAATTGCACATTATATTGATTAAAATTGGATTTTACAAAAAAAATTAATAATATTTAGAAAAATTCAACATCTACATACTGCTGAAACAACTTTTGCAAACATTATGGAAAGTTTTGATTTATATGGAATTAGAAATAAAATAGGTAGTATAACTTTTGATAATGCAGCTAATAATACTGCAACAATACCAATGTTTAAAACTAGAATAAGTCTACCAAATGGTTTCAAATTATTTCACCAAAGATATATATGTCACATAATTAATATTATTGTACAATTAGGTGTAAAAGAAATTAAAATTTATATTAAACTTATTAGGGATGCTGTAAGTTTTATAACTAGTTTAAGAAAGCGGCAGCAACAATTTGATAAAATATGTAATACTTTTGAAATGTCATATAAAAAATTCTTTTTAAATGTTCAACATAGGTGAAATTCATTATATTTAATGTTAGAAAGTGTATTATCATATGAAATTCTAATAATGTCTTTGTATAATCGTCATCATTGTGATGATTATCAAAAACAATTAATTGAGAATGATTTTAAAATTGTAAAATATTTTGTTGAATTTTTAAAACCTTTTTATGATGTAACGATTAGATTATCAGGAATTTATTATTCTACATCTGTCTATGTGTTGCATCATTTATATGATATTTCATGAGTTTTTAATAAATATGAGGTATATCCATTTTTCAAACCAATAGTAAATAGCATAAAACAAAAAAATTTAAAATATCGAAATGAAATCCCTACATTATATATTTTGAGTGCATGCTTAAATCCTAGGTGTAAAATAAGATATGATAGTAAATTAATTAGGGGAATATAAATGAGTTTAGGTGTAAATTTAGGATTAAATGTTAGTACAGTAGAAGAACAATTAAATCAAATGTTTGATTTATACACACAAAGATATGGATTAAGAATAGAACATTCTCCTCCACCAATATCCACAATACCATAATCAAATGTTGGACCATCTTTAGATTCTTGGGCATTTTTACAAGATCCAAGATTTGATAAAGATATTCCAACATCATCATCATATAATTATAATCCTATACTATCTAGACAAGAATTATTTACTTTTAATGCAATGAATCATCAATCATTATTATTTACTTAACATTCTAACTTAAATACGTTTGATGTTTTAGATTGGTGGAGACAACAATCACTAATTTTTCCAATATTATCAATAATGGCAAAGGATTTATTAACAATTCCAATGTCTTCAGTAGCTTGTGAACATGTTTTCAGCATAAGTGACAACAGTGCTTGATGACCGAAGATGCAAGCTTAAAGAAGATATAATAGAAGCATTAATGTGTGTAAAAGACTGGGAGCTTGCTGCACTCCATGAATAAAATCAAGTTGAAGATTTTATAGAACAACTTACAAACTTAAATATTTCATAATTAAAAAATTTTTATTTTTATTTTTTATTTTGTAATTTTTTTTAAAATGTAATTGTAAATTTGTAATAATGTAAATATAAAATACGTAATTCATTAATAAATAAAAACTTAATTTAATTATATACATTGTTGTCTGATTATCTTATTTATTAAGTTATTGAATACTTGAATATTGAATTAAATTTAAATATTAATGGTTGAACACTTGAACGGTCGTATGCACGGGTGGGTGGGCTGGGGAACTGTGCCTGGGCTGGTAGCCAGGCCATTGGGTCGGTTGCCGGGTCATTGGGCCGGCAGCTGGCTTGCAGTGTCGGGTCCTGCCATCCTGCTCGAGGGGGAAGGCTGAAAGGGCAGAAGGCTGTGCAGGCCGGTAGGGACCGTGGGTTGAACGGTCGCGTGGGCGGGAGGGGGGTGAACCGTGAACGGGTCGTGCGACCGGTGGGGGAGACGGGCCGCCAAGTCTTGGATCAGCTGTCGAGTCATTGGGCCAACTGTCGGGTCGCAGTGTCGGGTCTCAAGAAGAATCGTGTTGGTCAAACTCGTGTCATTGACCGGTATGAATAATATTTTTTCGTGCTACGGGCCGTGCCTGGGTTGGCCCATTGGTGGTGTGGGTCGTGTCGGCACAAAAATCGTGCCATACTGGGCTAGCACGGCACGATTGACAAGTCTACATTTGACATCAAGTTTAGATTAAATAGTAATTCTTTCTGTACTTGTAAAGAATTCAAATATTATGCTTCATAATCAACAACAATAATACTAAAAAAGAGTACTAAAAATGTCGCAAATAAATCCCTCACACCTAAACTTTGGTGGGGGTGAGGACCTTCATTGGGGTTGTTCAAGTTACCACCGTCGTCACATTCATTGTCACCACTCCCCTTTATTTGTTTCCTCACGATTACCTCCTCGCACCAGATTCCACGTCCTTCGATGTCGGTTTCATTTTTCCTCCTAGATCCATGCTCACCTCATTGCGTCCATCAGAGTTTTGGGTTGATCCACTTAAATGTCAAACTATATGTCTTCCTTCAACCCACTCACAAAGATAATCACCACGTCTTCATCTGATATATGCGACAAACGATTCAAGATCCTTTCAAATTGTCTTTGGTACTTCCTCACACATGTCATTTGTTTCAGGTTTGATAGCTAAGCCATGGGTTACTCAAGCTAATCGTTTCCCAAATCTTCCTACCAAGTCCTTCTTGAAGGTTTCCCAATGTTGATTAAGATAAACTATTTCGTACTTGTTTAGCCATTGAATCACCTCCCTATCGAGGTGCATTGATGTGTGGTTAGTCTTTTGTCGTTCCGAGATTCAATAATGGCAAAAGAACTTTTCCACCCTAATTAACCATTTGGTCGATTCTTCCTTCTCATTGTATATCGGAAACAACGGATGAAGAGGGTGATGGTCGTTTATTTCTCTGATATGCTCCTCCTCGTCATGCCTATGAACCAACCCATCATCTCCATTTCCACTCATCACAATCAATGTTCAAACTACTTCAAACAATTTGCGAATCACCACGTGATCCTCTTGCTGATCACGAATCGTGGCTCGCTATTCTTGCTAGATTCACAGGAGCAAGTCCTGCATCTCCTCGAACTCTATTTTCGCAGCCACATTCTCTGGCTTTGATACCAAGTTGTTGTATGCCCAAAGACGAGTAGATCACCAAATAGATTTGGAAGGTCGGGTACTACTATTACTGCGACCTATACTAGAGGAAAGAATGAAACAAGAAATGAAAAGAAAGAAGGCAACTATATTTACCAACAACAACCTGGTGATAAACTGCTCGATTAGGTTTGCAATGAACCGCTATACTTTGCAAGGATACAGATTAAACATGTCCTCTTCTCTACTCTCTCACTCAATTTATAAGCTAATATAATGATCGTTGCAGTTCTTGCTTAGTCCTAATAAAGATAACAACAGTCATAACCCATCATAGACGATCTACATATAACAATTCGATGGTAGCGGCATAGGTTAGAACAATCAGTTTGATCATGTAAACAGCAAATTTCGCAATCTCTAACACTCCCTTGGAAGCACCTAATGACCACATCTCTATTTCTTGACCTATTAGCTCAACTCTATCAACTGTGTCAAGAGGAATGCTGTTTCTACTTTTTTCCCTATTGTCTTTGTCAATGTTCCTCCCCCTTCCATTGAGTTTCTTTGATTTGTGATAAACCCTACAAGAAGCTCACTAATGAATTTACGTAATCCCAAGGACTAAATTACAAATGTCACCATCGTAGGACGATGCGAAGTCGCTTCATTCATCATCGGGAGCATAGGACTTTTCCAAATCGCTTTTGATTTTATTCTTAGATCTTGTTTATTTCGTCAATTTTATTTTAAATTTTGATTTTATATAATTTTTTATATATTATTAACAACACATAAATTTTTATTTATAAATTCTTATTTTATAATTTATTATATAATTTTAACATTATTTACAAAATTACTCTTAATTTTAACTTTTCACTTTTGTTGGGGTTGAAATTAAAATTAAAGCTTCGTACCTCATTATCACGAGAAATCACTCAATCACCGTGCAAATCATAAGAAATGGTTTAAACATTTAATTCCAGATATTTATCATTGGTACCTACAGTAAAAGAAACTTACATGTATTTATATGTACATTTTTAGTTATTTAAAATGATATTTTTCAAATTGAAAAGTGTAATTGATGCATTTATAAACATTATTTGTTTCAACTTTTAGAGGAAATACTTTAATTTCATATAAATTTTTACATCCTATTATCATCGTACAAATCTTTACATACAAACTCTATAACTTACTATAAGTTCAACTTTATTTATTTCATTATTTTTAATTCTAAAAATTTATATGAAAATTTTAAAACTAATTTCATAATAAATACAATAAAAATAGAAAGTCTATATCTACGAACCTAAACTAAAGCGTCTAAAAATTGAGGCGGCCACGCGATCCACCTAACAATTGGGCCCAGGCCCAATTGGACGAGATGGAGCAAGAACCGTGGCCATTGAACGAAGATTTCATTTATTATTTTTCGGGCCCAATTGGACGAGATGGAGCAAGAACCGTGGCCGTTGAAGGAAGATTTCATTTTTTATTTTTCCCCTCCCTAAATATTAGGCTTAAGTCGTTTTCTTCGTTTGCTCTTTTTTTAAAAAAAAAAAATCGCCGCCAGAACGACCTCCCTCGAAAAAGGGGGAAAAAAGGGTCACGTGCAGGCACTAACGTCAGAGACAGAAATTTAAAATAACAAGGAAATTTTAAAATACGGAAATTTGAATGATACGTCAATTAACCTTACAGTATTATACTATTAGTATTAATGTAATTCAAATTTGTAAGAAAAAAACTGAGAATAAAACTTATCAAGTGTATCAATGACAAATTTACCTCAGATGCAATATAATCTTTTCTCTTATATTTAAGAAGTCGTTATTCTTATTATTCTTATTGACCTTAAATTAAACATGATATTGTAGATGTCATTATAATTCATGAGTAAATCTCATCGTAAAATAGTTAAGAATAAATTAGAATCATTTGGTCAAGGGTGTCCATAACAGTTTTGTTAAAACATCAACATATGTCTTTTTCGATTATTTAAGAGATTAATTTTCTTATAACATTTATAACGTATTATAAGTTTTAATATAATTTATATGCAAGTCCGATCTATGAAAAAAAAAAACTTGAAAATGAATTTCAATATTTCCTAAAATGTTTAAGATAATTTTATTATGAGTATCAACGTACACCTTTTTTGGATATTCAAAAAAGTATACTTTTATTAACATGCACAATATAATGACGTGAGTTTCACTGATAAATAATAAAATATTAAGGATAAATTTAAACCGTTTATCAAAAGTATATACGACAATTTTGTTATATTCGCTGACGTATGTATTGCGTTTAATATTCAAAAGACCTAGACATGTAGATGATAAATAATTAAAATAAAGACAGGAGACATCTTTGATTGTTTTCCATGGAACAGATAAATAAAGACATCGTGAAAATAATTTTTGAAAAGATATCTTAAAAGCAATTCTTAAAATCACATTTATCAGGAAAAAAAAAAGTTACACGCAAAGTTAAAATCTTTCGAATTAAATTTTCACATGTCAATATCATTATATAAATATTATTTACAAATTTTTATCTTACCATCTATTGTAAAATTTACATTTGAATACAAGACTAATTTTCAACTTTTCTCAATATTCAAATCATTAAAAATCTAAGAAATAGATATTTAAGAAAAGAAAAAGGAAAATTAGGAAATATTTTTTTTTTAAGGTTGTTCATGCGTTGTAAAAATTTTAGAAAATTAGTTTAAAAAATTTATAATTTTTTTATATTTTAATATTTTAGATATAATTTTACATTTTGCTTGTAACTTCGAGTCTAATCATAGAAGTTAGAAACAACACATAAAGTTAGAAAAATATATTGTAACGAAATTTTTATTAATTATAAGAATTTTTCTGATTAAATAAAAAATAGTTAAAAAAATTTATAATAACGTAGAAATTTAAATTTTTTTAAAATTTTTTAAAATACATAAATATCTAAAAATTTAAATTTTTTTTAAAAAAATTTCTTTTCCAAAATATCGAATATACACAAATCCTCCGTAGTTATAAAAAACAAAAAACAAAACAACGACAACAACCTTAGCTGCTAAGCTCCGTGCATCTTTAAAAATTTCGAATTACAGCTGCAATTGTCGGGAAAGAAAAAATGCTAAGCTTCTGGAAGAAAGAAAATAATCTCGTATTATATTGTTTTGGGTGGAAGTTTGAAGTGAAACGAGAAATGAATAGGAGGAGGAGGGGTTGGATGTAAATAGCCCAGAGGCAGAACAAACGCAAGACCAGATCTCGCCTTCAAATGCCATTCGGACCATTCCTTCTTTGCTGGTTTCTTCCTTTTTCTGCCTCCCCTTCTCCTCCTCGTGTCTTGCTCGCACTCCGGAGCCTCCTCTTCCCCCCGGAAAATACGATTCTCCCATTCCCTTCCCGTCGGGCCCAGAAGAATGGAAGGACCGGTGAGGCTAACGAGGACGACGTCGTCCCTCCTCCGATCACCGACGACGAAATCTATCACGAGCCTCTCCGCCGTTGACGAGGACCCGGGAAATCACTCGTCCGACGACAACAGCAAGACCCACAAACCCATTTGTACCAGGAACCGGTCCGTCACGCCTTCCTCCTCCTCCCCGTCGTCCTCTTCCTCCTCCTGTTGCTGCTCCAACCCCATCCGCCCTCTCATCCCCATCTCCTTCTTCTCCATCTCGTTCCTGGGCTTCTTCTTCTTCTTCTTCTTCTTCTACATCCGGGATGAGATTCCCACCTACACCAACCTCCTCCTCGCCGTCTCCGTCGTCTCCGGCGCTTCCGTCCTCGTTTGGAGGTCGAAAGCGTTCAGATTGGGGGTGCCCAGGGGTATCCAGGGTGGTGGGTCGGTGAAGTGGTTCATCGGCGACGGGGAGGGGAGCATCAGGAAAGAGAAGGGCAATGGAGGCGGCAGCGGCGCCGGGAACAGGATTGTGAGGGAAGGAGTGGAGTTCTACGGCAACGGGGACTACTACGAAGGGGAGTTCCACAAGGGGAGGTGTAATGGAAGCGGGGTTTACAGTTACTTTGGGAATGGGAGGTACGAGGGAGATTGGGTTGATGGGAGGTATGATGGGCATGGGGTGGAGAGCTGGTCGAAGGGGAGCCGGTACCGTGGGCAGTACCGGCAGGGGCTGCGCCATGGCTTTGGGGTTTATCGGTTCTATACTGGCGATAGCTACGCAGGTGAGTGGGTGAATGGACAGAGCCATGGGATTGGTGTACAGACCTGCTCTGATGGGAGCTGTTATGTTGGCGGATTCAGGTGTGGAGCCAAGCATGGGCTTGGATACTACCACTTCAGGTGATTTATTGGTGTTTCATTGCTTCTTGTTTTTGTTGGTTCATCTTTTCCCGTGAATGGAGCTGTTTGCAAAAGAAACAAGCCATGTTTGCTGCTTACCTTGTTATACCTTTGGTTGCTTGGGAAGGTGGGGGAGGCGTAGAATAAATGATGATGCTTTCTAACTACAAGTTCATTTTCGCGTTGGTTTTAATCAACAAGTTCTGGAATTGATGGGACAGCAGTGTATTGAACAAAGAGTTTATTGTTCTCTGGGATATAGAGTTTTTTATTTGATTGTGTGGGCTGTTTCTTCCGATGATACCACTACTGTTTGTGATCTAGGATATTTGAAAGGTAAATTTTCAAAGGTGATTGAAATAATGAGCATCATCTGCTTTCATGTTTTTCAGCTTGTGGTTCAAACTTAATTTCAACTTTTTATCCTGTTTTGATAAGAGTTGTGTGTTTTTTTAAAAAAGAAGAAGAAAAACTTCAACACAATGAAGAAGGTTACCCTTTCTTGTTCTTATAATTTAAAGAACTTTATCTTTTAGTGAATATGGTAAACGGCCATATTTGCCAATGCTTATGGTTAATGTTTGTGTAAGGTCTGGTCAATAAAATGTTGTTACTGAAGACTGAGTTGATCAGCTGTAAGAATGACCGACTTCTAAGCTCATGGGCAATTGTTTATCATCAAAATTGCATGCGTGTATTGTACTTATATGCTGTTATGTCTGCTACATTCATGGCAGCTTATGTTCCTTCATTTGATCTGCGTGATTCAATCAAATTCGTAAGTGTTTGTTTGTTTTTTGCTTTAGAAATGGTGACAGATATGCCGGGGAATATTTCAGCGATAAGATTCATGGTTTCGGTGTGTACCACTTTGCAAACGGCCACTGTTATGAAGGTTCCTGGCATGAAGGCAGGAAGCAAGGATTTGGTTCCTATATTTTCCGAAATGGTGACACAAGATCTGGAGAATGGGACTGTGGTGTTCTTAACACCCCCCTTCCTCCAATAAGCGATGCAGTTCAACGCAGTGTTCAGGTAAAGGAATATAGATGGTTCTTCCTTTTCCATCTAATACCTGAAAAGAGAATCTAATTACATTTGCATTCCGTTGTTTCAGGCTGCCAGATATGCTGAAGCAAATGCTCTTCTAATCCCCAAGATCGATGGACGAGTTGAGAATGCAGTGGCCGCTGCAAATCGGGCTGCCACCGCAGCTCGAGTTGCAGCGATCAAAGCTGTTCAGAATCGAATGGATGGGAAGTTCTGCAACTTGGATGTGTAGGCACCAAGCTTCCTTCCACTGTAAATTTTTTAGCTTATTACACAGATGGAAGAGATGCAGTCAGGCAGGCTAAACCTGCTTGGCTTGAAAGATGAACATGAACCACCACCACCACCTCAAGAAGAAGAAGAAGAAGAAGAAGAAGAAGAAGTAGAAGGAAAGGCAGCTGACAATCTCTTTTGAATCTACCATATCAAATAGTCTCATGACTGTAACATGTAAATGAAAACCACATGTGCTGAGAGTTAAAGAAAAGCCACATGTGCATGATTTTATCGTGCCTTTCCAATCCCATCAGTTAATGCTGCTGATTCTGCCCTTTATTCTTCTGTTGTTTATGTGATTCCAAAAAATGACCAATTAGGTTGAAGGAAGTCCTCATGCTGGGATGTGATAGTACTTGAACCTGCACATGCTTTCGTTTGCTTCCTCCACCTTTTGCCTCCACTCAACTCACATTTCCTCTTCCCACGGCCACGGGCACCTTTTTTTTAAAATTCTTTTGCTCTCTCTTTCCCAGAATACCTACCTATATCATGCTTGGTCCCTCCTTATCTTTCTTCTATCCACTCGAAAGCTTACACAAACAAAAGCATTCCAACAGTTCACAAGTTTCTTTTCCGATTCCAAAATGGCCTTCTTCCTATTGCTCTCCCGCCTCATTCCTCTGGTAGACATGTCCGGTGGGATTTGAAGGCGTTTACGGTACAATCCAAAGGGAGTCAGATCGCTTGACCGCAGCGGTTGCTGCCCCATTCCAGATTCATATGATCTTCTCAAAGTACGTTCAATCGATCTCATTAGCCATCTTGTCGCTTGTAAGCTGTCGTTATGCTATTATCATTGGAGATCTCTCCCAAGGAGGAAAGAAAATTAAAGATTGGATCAACCAAGAGCGCGATTGAAAAAAAATATTGCTGATTCACAAGCGAGCAAAGCCAATGTCATGCTTGAAAATCAAGTTCACTGTATCTTTACTTGGTAATAAGGTTTGCAAAAAGTTTTACTGTATAAATATATATTTTAATATACAATGTAATAGAAGTAGAGGTTTTGATTGTAACCATAAGAAAAAAAAATTTAATTTTTTTTTCTTATATCAAAAATCGTATTAATTTAAAAAATTTTCTTACACCGCTATTTTTGCGATAGCACAGGATAGAGAATAATTTTATAAATAAATATAATATCTCTTCGATATGTATATAACATAAACAAATGCGACACCAAACTACTCATAATCGTTAATCTTAATATATTAATTTTTAAATATTTTTTGAATTTTTTATTATTGCAGCAAATGGCTCGCATGCCGTGTACGTAATGGTTTTTTTTGGTCAACAGACGCGGAGGAAGAAGACATCATTTACGAGTAGTTTTTTTTAATTTTAAAATTATTTTTAAAATTATTATTATTATATAAACTTTAATATATATATATTTATTATTTTAATTATTATATATTTTAATACTATTTACAAAACTAATTTTAACGAAAGTACTCCGTAAATATGCCAGAAAAACTCGTTGATTTATTTTTGTAAATTTGTTGAATGAAGAAAGGAGGTCGTTCTTTTCTTTTCTTTTTTACATATGGTATAAGATTAAAAGATATAATTATCAATTTATAAAATATTTGTACTTAAATAAAATTTTAAATTTTAAATATTAAAATTAAAGAAATTTTTACAATCACCGCAATATCTTCCTTTCCACTTTATTAACTCAAATTTTAAAAGAAACATGAGTATGATATTTATGCGGTTCAATGCTGTCGTCAACGTATCGAGGCGTGTGATACGCCACGTGCAAAGTTTTGACATTATTAACATCTCTTCTTATTTTTCTATTCACCAGACATTATTTATATTAAATTATGTCATGTAAAAGATGATCCAGGTACATGATCTATGCATGACCTATTTATGTCGTATCAATTGATAACATAATATAATTGTATTTTATCACATCAAATTGTGTTTTCAAACGTACTAAATTACAAGTTTGGTACGTTGAATTTGAAAAAGGTACGTCATTTATATAAACAATATATCAAAAATCGTACTAAATTTTTTTATCGTAATTTTGATATATTGAATGCTAAACCTAAAAAATGTAAGTTCAGTGGTATATGATTTGTATAACTGATTTGTCAAAAATTAAAAAATCGATTTATCTTAAATCTACACTACAATTCTACAACCTTAAAAGTGGAATAATTGGTCTTAAAATTATTAATAATAAATAAAAATTTCATTATATATTAACCAAAAATCATACTTTTTGAAATGTTCACACGTTCTTGCACTACTCCTGCATTTTGCAGTTTAGATAAGGCAGTGGCATTGGAACGATGCATCATTTTGGTGTAGTTTTCTGTTTTCTCCGCAACTGACGTTCAAAATCTTGGGCGTCATTTTCACGCCGCGCCGTCTGTGTTGGGGTTGGTTTTATTAACGTCGTTTACGGGCCTTTTTTTCCTTGGTAAAGCTGCTGCTGCCGTGGCACGG
>JAMKPZ010004471.1:0-25677 GCA_024699675.1 Amphibolis antarctica
TAAACCCTTCCACATCAAGAAAGTGATATCTTAGTTATTGAGAAACCTCTTATTAGAATTTATGATTTTGAATAGTAATAATTTTTTTAAATATATATATGAAACTAATATTCATATAGATATTAGGAGATTACAAACCCAAAATATACTTGTCTGTAACTTTTTATTGATTTTCTTCATTATGATTTGTCCAACGATTCAAAGGTTCTTCAGAATTAGAGACACCAATTCAGATCTAAACCCTTCCACATCAAGAAAGTGATATCTTAGTTATTGAGAAACCTCTTATTAGAATTTATGATTTTGAATAGTAATAATTTTTTTAAATATATATATGAAACTAATATTCATATAGATATTAGGAGATTACAAACCCAAAATATACTTGTCTGTAACTTTTTATTGATTTTCTTCATTATGATTTGTCCAACGATTCAAAGGTTCTTCAGAATTAGAGACACCAATTCAGATCTAAACCCTTCCACATCAAGAAAGTGATATCTTAGTTATTGAGAAACCTCTTATTAGAATTTATGATTTTGAATAGTAATAATTTTTTTAAATATATATATGAAACTAATATTCATATAGATATTAGGAGATTACAAACCCAAAATATACTTGTCTGTAACTTTTTATTGATTTTCTTCATTATGATTTGTCCAACGATTCAAAGGTTCTTCAGAATTAGAGACACCAATTCAGATCTAAACCCTTCCACATCAAGAAAGTGATATCTTAATTATCGAGAAACCTCTTATTAGAATTTATGATTTTGAATAGTAATAAATTTTTTTAAAATATATATGATAAAAAACGTGTGGTGGGTGCAAGGAGAGAGAGAGAGAGAGAGAATTACTTTTTTTTCACCTCATAAATAATCATTACTTTTTCTCCCCTTCTACTTTCTTCCTTCCCCTCATACGTTGATGTGTATTAGTTGTATATTTTTGTCGTTGGACTAGTGAATTACTTATTAGATTGTATTTTTGTGTTATTTACATTAGTTAGTAAGAGAGGATACATTAGTTGTTGTTAGATTATATTATAGATCGAGAGAATATTTTGTTTCTTGTTGGAACATTTATATATTTGTGTATGGGAGTCATGTTTAAGATGGAACTGTGGCTTGTGATGTGATATGTTGGTTTGGATGATGATTTAATAATTGTAATGTAGATTTATGGTTACATCAGTTTTTTTTGAAATTTTTAATAGATATTTAGCCTAGCAATATTGAGAGAAAAGTCTTCTCATGTACCTTTTATTTCAACATAAAATTTTCCTTTTACAAAGATATATTGCTATTTCCTAATCCTGAATTTTTGAAATGTGACCAAGTGAATTACTTGTTCCGAAAAAGACTATTTATAATGACAAATTTAATTTTACATCTGTACGATAATTTTTTTTTGTAATGTCAAGTATTCGGTTCTTGTTAATCTACTTATCATTTGATGTTGTTGTTGTGTTAATTGAATGTTTCGATCATTATGCTAGATATTGTTCCATTTTACCTGGTTCCAGACTCTTCATGCAAGCGAGAATCAATTTTTGTGATCTCTTGTTCTTAATCGTCACTCATCTGTTTTCTTCGCTACGCTGGTGAAGTTGTGCGACAATGGCCTACCCACGTCCACACATGATACTTTTCTTGAATAAAATAGGACGAGTACAATTTAAAAATTTTAAATTGCTATTTATTTAATTAACTAGTCGTTTATAACTTTATATCGTCAACAAAGACAACAATCTATAATTTTAATATTGACATCTATGCAAACAAAGATTTTGTCCACGTATGCGACAGATTTCTTTTATTTCGTCGGTGGTCAACCAAGACCACAGGATTAATTTCTTACGGTCTCCAATGTTTAAGGGAGCGGTTGCCGGTGTCGCAATCCACCGCCTACCGGACGTCCGGAAGTTTACAACGGCGCGCGACTCTGCAACTGCTATCGGAGCCGCTCGTTCCCGCGATCTCGACCTTCTGCGGTTTCCGAAAACACTGCATCTCGCGCACCTGTTCATTGATCGAGCGTCCTCCCCCTTTCCGCGCGCGTATCCGCCCTACACGACTTCGTCGCTCCCCCGCGCGCTCGCGTTGGCCCCATCGCCGTCGCCTTCGCTCTCGCGCGCCTCTGCCCCTCTTGCGCACGTCTGCCCGCTCGCTTCCGCCGCTCTGCTCAATCCGGACCTCCGCCGCCGGCCCGCCTTCGCCGGTCTCTGGGCACGCACGGAAGCCGCCCAGACACCGCCCGTCCGCACGCTTGACTCGCTCGATTTGGTGCAGGTAAGGGATTGGGGAAAAGAAAGAAAGATAAACAAACAAATAAAATAAGAAAAGCATAATAATAGTCGTAAAAGATTAAAATTTAGACAGTTAATTTGATTAGTTTGCAATGTTGTTTTATTAAATAACTGTTGCATGCATTAAATCGAGATAATTTATTTTGTGATTTTGCATTGTAAAATAAAAAATAAAGTAAACTAAAAGGGACATTATTTAATTTAATTTTTTATTAATTTCCTACTATATTTAGATAAGATATTGTCATTTTGCAATTAAAACCATTGATTTTGCGTTGCTGTCTTTCTCAATTAGTTCATTTTGTTTCTTCACCATGCAGGTGAAGCTGTACAACAATGGCGTACCTGCATCTGCAACCAATCTTTCTGCTACTAGTCTTGACGCCCTTCCACACCACCGCATCATGGCTACCACTTTTTTCAAGCTACTCGGCCACCGAACCGTCTTATTCAACGTCGGAACTGAAAGGGACAGAAGCAAAGTTCTCTCTGCAGAGCTACGAGAGCCAGGAGGGGCAGAAGCTGCTGGAGGAGGCGAGGAGGAAGCAGCTCAGTTTGAACACATGTTGGCAGGAGGCGTACCGGAAGCTCTTTGCCGGTTGCTCGGAAATCATGGTCGATGAAGAGAAGCACAAGAGGCTGGCGTGGCAGCTTAGCGATTGCTTCGTGAAGGACTCTGGCAGGCCAAGCCTACCCTCCTGCAGCCTTAGGGTTCCGATGAAGGATTGCAGGAAGAAGCTGCAGGACTTCGAGAACGACATCTACCTTCAGTTCTTCATCCATACCAATGCTATTTGTCATCAGTTGCAGTAAGAATTCTGTACTCCTTTGCTTAGGAGATCGAGGGTACAATTTTAGCATCGATGAATCAGAGAATGCTATCGTCGGTATTTGATTCTAATGGAGATTGTTGCTTTTGGAGTTGACAGGGCGGATGCATTCAAGAAAGACACAGAGAGACTAATAAATGATCTGAAAGCAACGGCTTTAACAACTGAGGAGAAGCTAGAAGTTCTCCAAGGCAAAGCAGAAGGCCTTCTGCAAGGATCGACCCAAATCCGCAGTTCTCTGAACTCGATTGACGCCCAAACTCATCAAATCTCTCAAAAGTCGAGCAACGTCGAGGAGCAGATCAAAGATGTGCTAAAGAACTCCAATGTCATCTTCGAGCAGACGCAGGGCATCGCTGCATCGCAGTCGGTACTACAGGAAGGACAGACTGCGATGAAGCAAAAGATGGAGGCGAGCATGGAGTTCCTCCACAAGTCCCACGAGAGCTTGGTGGATGGAATGGAGGTGTTGAAGAAGGAAGCACACGACATAGAGAGGGACATCACGCAGGTCGGTGACCTGATGTCTTCCAAGATGACCACCCTCCAGAGCACCGCCGCTGACATTAGCGACGTCGCAGGAGCATCGTTGGACAAGCAGACGCAGGTCCTGAGCGGCCAAGCAAAGGCTCTCGAAGAGCTCGAGTTCCTCACAAAATTTCAATCGCAGGCGCTCGAGGAGAGCAGGTAACAGACACCCTTCTCTGTAAACTACACTCACCACTAAAACATTGTCACCGCAAGTTTTGATCACACTTTTGTTGTGTGAAGAATGCAGGGCTACCCTGCAACATCTGGCGGAGTTCAGCCACAAGCAGCAAGCAGAGCTACTCCGGCGACAAGGGGAGATCCAGGAGGCTCATGATCGACTGATCCAGAACTCCCAATCAATCTTGGCAGCCCAGGTATGCCCATCGCCAGATTTCGCTGGTTCAAAATTTTCTCCTTCTCAGCAACTTGCACTCACTATTAATCTTGCTATTTTCTCTCTCAGCAAGAATTTGAATCGAAACAGGCGACCATCTTCAACGCCCTCGAGAGGCTTTTCGCTCTGCACAACGCGATTCTCGTCGAGTCACGTTTCATCAAGTCCTTCTTCTTCTACTTGGCCATCATCTCCGTGGTGTACATGCTGACCAGCGCAAAGCAAACCTGCGCGGTGAGAGCACGCCTTTATCTCGGTACGCCAAGCTGTTGTCGACGTTGCCGTAGTTGTTCAAACCGGTGCTTGCTCGAGAACCAACATATATATGGACGTTACTGAATTTGCAGGACTATGTCTGACGTTCGCTTTAGAGGTACTGATCATTCGATTCATGGATGATGACCTGCAAACGCAGTCGTGGATAGCTTCCAAGGTCTTCTTCTGGAGGTTCCTTTTCCTCTGTGCCGCGTTGCTCCAGATTATCCACTCCATCTTCACATACAAGTAGATTCTTCATCACACACACATTTATCTATTCAATTTTGTTTGTTCTTTCTTATTGGTGCTCTCAAAACATGTACGATTCGCAGGGATTACGAAGTGCTGAACTACGTAATGCTCCAGGAGCTGAATGAGAAAATCGACATCATTCAACAAAACAAAGGCAAGGAACCAGAACCTTCGAGATCATCATCATCTCTTATATATCATGAATGTTGTTGGGCCTGACTGGCACTCCATCTTCTCCCCGCAGCAAAGCTACTATTTGACGTGGTGAGTTCGGAGGGCGATCTGGACATGTACTCCTGGATCACCAAGGACTTGCCAGAAGAGGTGAACAGCCGCGACGACCCAGACTACCTTCTTCCGGAAGAAGTTGCAGAGAACTCCGTTCCCTGTTCCGTTCCCTGTTCCGTTCCAAGGCATTACGACCTCCGTCCTCGCAGGCGCTGTGGAGTCAGATGTTGATTAACACCTGCAGCCATGTATCCTCAGTTGATGTTTAGTAATTAATTACTTCGCTTGTGAGAATAACTAAGCATTGACATGGTTAACATTATTAATATATTCATGGACAAATATACTACTGATTACAGCAACATTTCTTCTTCTTTTATATATATATATATATATATGTGTGTGTGTGTGTGCGGGGACTTGAGATCGACTTTTCAGTAAAATATTGGAGATAACCTTTTAGATAAAAGGAAAATATTTTTTTCTATATATAAAAAAAAGATAGACACAACTTTTAAACTATTTGAAATTTGAATAGGTGACTGTAGAAAAAACTTACCTACAACTTATGGAGCTTATAGATATATATATATATATATATATATATATATATATATAAGGGTTGGAAGTGCCTTTTATCCTACCGTAAGCATCCCTCACAGAGTTTTTTCGTAATGTCGTAGGACTTATTTTCATATGATTACACTTGTAAATTTAATCCGTTTGGACCTTTTATTTTCATTTTTTTACTTTTTGGTGTACACAAATAAACTTTAAAGATGATTGAGTGACATCTACGGTAAGAATTAGGTTGAATATTGTGTTATGTTAGTAATAAGTATATGAATGAATTCTTGATATTATAAAGTTTGTGTATTTGTTTATAAAAAATACAATTTCGGTGTTCTATGTGGTAAAAAAGTTCGATTTAGACCAAATAATAAAGTGAGAATTTGTATATAGTAATTAATTTATATAATAATAATAACATATATGAATTTATAGATAAGGAATAGAAGGATAAAACATTTGAAAGCTTTTCTTTCTATCAAACCTTCGTAATTTAAACATAAAAATAATAATTTCATGATATTAATAAATTTTAAGTTGATATATGTTGAAAACAGCAAGAAGAGTTGAAAAGATTGGCAATCGAAGAGACTTGCAGGTTAGCACAAATCTGTTCAACATAAAGATCTTTCAATAAGGCCCACAACTAGACAATTTTTGAAACTGTGTTGGCTAACAATTGATGGTCAGCTTCATTAGGAAACGGTGGATTGTTTTATGGATTTCCACGAAATTAAGAATTTTCTAAGGAAAATACAAAAACCAATTATAGACTTGCAGGTTATGGGACATCTTGCCCAATCAACATCACCGAAGGCTCGTAGGTTGAGTGATTCTTTGGTAGATAAATACAATCCTTTTTCGACTGATTCTTTCAAGTAATAAAGTATACAATTTTTTATAATATCATAAAAAGGTAATTATTGACATCAAAGACTGAAAAGAGGAAAAAAAGTATATCTTTTTTGTAATATTGTAAGATTTATTGTAATATCGTAAACAAATTATGAAAAGTTTTTAAAAGATATTGTAACATTGTACAAAATTTTCTCGTTATAATAAAAAAGTATGTAATTTTTTGTAATGTTGTAAAAAATTAAATATTGAAGGAAAAAATTTATCCTTTTTTTTAACATTATAAAATTTATTGTAATATTATAAAAAAAGATATTGTAGTAATAAAAAAAGTGTGTACTTTTTTGTAACATTGTAAAGAAAATAATTATTAACATCAAATGTTGAAAGTAGAAAAAAAGCTTATCATTTTTATAATATTGTAAGATTTGTTGTAATATTGTAAAAAATGATAAAATATTCTTTAAAAATATTGTAACATTATAAAAAAAATTCTTCCTATAATAAAAAAGTATGTAATTTTTTGTAACGTTGTAAAAAAATTATTGAGTCAAAAAGAAGAAAAAAATTATCATTTTTTATAACATTATAAAATTTATTGTAATATTATAAAAAATAATAAAAAGTTCTTAAAACATGTTGTAACATTGCAAAAATGTTAACAACCCAGGCTAAAAGTTTTTTTTAAAAAATTCTAACACTTTTTTTAACGTTGCAAAAAGTATTATAACATTGTAAATAATGATAATAAGATTTTTTTTAAAATATCATAAAATTGTAACTTTATAAATCCTAAATCCCAAAAAAATCAGTGATTATTCGTAACATTATAAAAAAAAAGACAAATTTCAAAATTTAACAATAAAAAATTATTTTTTTAAAAAAAAATTATTGAAAAAATTTATGATATTTATCTCACAATTATACCTTTTTTTACGTTTCTTTCTTAAAAAAAATCATCGGCCGTGCGAGACGGCGCTTCCGACGGTGATAATTGTTAACCGTAAAATCGATCCCAACTCTGCGCATCATAGTTTTAGAAACTTTCTTTAATGCTGTGATTATGGGAATCATTAATGATTCCGTTGATTGTGCTCAATACGATCGTCGGCGCTGTCGTCGTCTCTTCCGATCCATCGATCGCCGTCCTCGACCATATGTATCGATCGAAATGGTAAGGCATCGTTAATCTGATTCTGCGGCTCCCCAAGAACACGTACGTACATTTCCATGGCGTACGCGCGTGCTGTTCTTTCTCACACACAGCAGGGTCCGTTGCAAAACCACCGACGACCGCAGGCGCCGTTGCGAGAGGTCGACGATCAGGCGATACCCAAGTGGCTGCCGCTGCTGCTGAGGTTGAATTTCTTCGAGGCGTGTCAGGAGCACAAGGACCAGAAGAAGAACGAGCTGAACACGTACTGCATCGACTGCGACCTAACCATGTGCCAGAACTGCCTGTCCTCACCCCCGCCGCCGCCGCCGCAACCGACGACCGCCGGCCCCCCCCACCCCTGCGCTCGTCTGCACCACAAGCTCTTGCAGATCCGTCGGTACGTTTACCAGAGCGTCGTTCGCGTCCATGACATCCAGAAGTTCTTAGACTGCTCCAAGATTCAGGTTCCCACATTTCTTGTATTCCTTGTCTTCCTCTTCTTCGATCTTCTTCTTCTCTGCTGCTGCTGGTTCTTACAGGTGTACGTCTTGTCTGCGATTTGATCATGCAGCCGTTCACCGTCAACAGTGCCAAAGTGGTGCTCTTGAATTCCAAGAACAACGGCAAAGGAACTGCTGGAAAGGAAGGGCACATGTGCGAGATCTGCCAAAGAAGCATAAGTGACTCCAATCGCTTCTGTTCGATCGCCTGCAAGGTTCGTATCATACATCTAGCTTAATTATTATTCACAACCCAACAAATTTTTTCAATGATCACTCTTATTAGTTGATTAATTTTTCGATAACGCTTTCAACCGTGCATGCATCCATCCATGGATATCATTATTCGCAGTTTCGTGTCTTCAACAAGCGAGAGCAACAGCAAGCGTCGACGGCGGCCGCGCCGGCGCCGGCGCCGGCGGTGGTGTCATCTTCCTCCCCATCCGTGGAAGAACACAACAGCAACCCAATCAACCCACTGCTTCTCGTCGACTCCCGCGAGGAGAACCCCATCATCATCAAGCCTCCCACTTCGTTCGGCAAGAGGAAGAATGGCATCCCCCGGCGGGCGCCCTTCTTTTGAGCTCCATCTTAATTAGATCCGCGCCGGAACCTTCCATGGTCATCATCTAAGTGACATATATAATGTGACAAGTAAACCCTAATCTTACGTTGATCAAGATTTGGTTTTTGATTAATCAGGCTATTACAAGGTAATGTCATGCCGGCCTGTTGGGGGACCTTGATTAATTGTTGTAAATGGGTGTGTCTCAAACTGATGCCTTGATTAATTAGGCATATATAGAGATATATGTAGGAGAGCTTCAATTTCACCATCTTGTATTCTGTGACTATATATATATATATACATGGAACTTGTTATATGTTCAAATATTATTGTTTTTATGTTAATTGTGTTAGTAACACAATTATATAGTATTATATATTAAAATTTTATTTCAAAATCAGTTGATAATAAGTAGAAGAATTCTTTATATATTTATTACTTTAGTTTATTTCTTACATTTATCAATGTGAGATTATTCTAACACTCTTCTTTAATTACTTGTGATTTATTTTTAATTTTTTATAACTATAAGTATGTGTTCATGAGTGGATGTAGCTATGATACCATAAGACTATTTGAGAATGAGATTTAGAGAGTTTTTTACCGTGTAAGGTAGATGCTTTATCAAATAGGGTTATGTTTATAGTAAGTTAAGCGATTTTTTTATTATACACTAATGATGTGAAATGACGATTATGTTTGTGTTTGTGTGAGGAAAGGTAATTTTAGAACCATTTTTATTAGACGATGCAGTAATAGTAAACATCACATATTTTTTCATCAATTATCAGTTTCCTTAATTACCAATGATAGACGATGTTAGGCTAGACTCACCAACTTTTTTCTCATTTTCAAATTTTGTTTCCATAAAAAGGATGAGATTCTTAGAGATCTCTTCTATGCATTTTGATGATACAAAACTTAATATCTATTTATTGCACATTTGTTTACATATTTTTGTTGCTTAAGTTTTATCAAAATTACAAGTTTTTACATATGTTTAAGTTTTCTTTTTCAAAGAATATGAAAACCTAGCTATGATGACTTGAGTTCAATATGACTCACAATAATGTAACAGTATACTGAGCAAAACACAAAAAAAATGGGAGTATATTGATAATATGTATTGCATATTAGAAACTTAGTATTGTCTCTAACCATCAAAAAGAGAGAGATTGTTGGAGATCCTTTTGGTTTGTTTTAATTGATGATACAAAACTTAATTTATATTCTAGCTAGTTAACTTATATGTTAGGAATGCTAGTTGTATGTTTTGATGATTTAAAACTTAATTAATACATAGATACATGTATAATACTTAAACAAGCTAGCTACAAGAACCAATGTGAAAGTAGAGATCTAAGTGAATAAAATGAAGATATGAAAGAATGATAAAGGATGAATACATGATACATTAAGGGATGAAGGATGAGAAAATAATTGGGCTCAAGTTAAATTATCTTGTATGAGTGAAAATATGTATTTTATATCAGCACTAATGATCCTAAACTTAGAAACATATTTGATATTAGCACAAATTAATGATCTTGTCATGCACACCAAAGAAAACCCCTTTAACTACTCTAGAAAACTAGATGAACTATAGGTTATGTTTGTTAACCTAGTTAGTTTTAGCTTTAGCTTCAACTTTGGTTCAATGGACTATAATTTTAGAACCTTAGATTTTTGAACTAGCTAGCTTCTAATTATAAACATAGTCTATAGTGTTCAAATTATAAACCTTGGTTCATTGGATTATTACCTTCGAAGTATCAAATAATCTTTTGTGCAATCATACTATTAAATTTATCTTAATTAGAAGTTTGTTTGTGTATTCAAAATTTGTCAAAAAGAAAGTTACAGAATATTTCGTATACCATCAAAAGAGAAAGTTTCAGAATATAATGAAAAGTAAGAAAAAATGAGGGTATTTGCGATAATCACAAAATTTATCAAAAGGCTTGTAAATTTAAGTGAAAGTACGTATCATAATTTTATAAGTAAATTTTTCTTAATTTTCCATCCAACCATCTTAATGCATTTATTTAAGATGAATTTAATACTTATATGAAAAATAAAATTCTGACTTAGAGAACATAATACTATTAATTATTCATGAGTTAACGAGTGACATTTTAATCCTTTTTGGAAAGTATTTGAATTAGCATTCCAAATTTTCTTTGATAAGTTTAATTTAATTAAACTAGATTGGATGCATGGTAATTGATATTGTAGATCTTATTCCATATATCTTTAAATTTGAACTGTTTGATTTCTATCCTTATCTTTTAAAATATACTTAATTGATCGTGAATAGAACACACAAACATAGAAATAGTCTGATTCAAAACTTGTGTTTAAGTTGCAACTCATCATCTTCAACCAATACTTAATTTCGAGAGAAATTAATTAGTCTTCAACAACTGCTTCACATGCACCTTTGAGCATCACAGATTAAGCTTATTTAAATTAAGTGTTTGAGGGCACACGAGAATTAGGGTTTAGGGTTTTACTATTTTTGTTGGTATATATATATAGTTCATATTTAGATTTAAAACCTAACTCATTAGGGTAGTGTTGTGAGGGCTCCTCAAATTCTAAGGATTACTTCTCTTGCTAAAAAGAAAGTTGATTTAGTGATTCGACTGAATGATTTTGTAAGAGATAGAGTGTTGTCTTAGTCCATGAATGATTTTTGGTCCATTGGTTTTAATACGAATTTTCAAAATAGTATCAGAACATATTTGCACATGTTTATCTATAAATATTTATACACATATAAATAAAAAAAATTATAAATAGACGAGAATGTTGAAATAGTTTTACATTTGCTAAACTTATATAATGATAATATATAAGGTGTATTTATTTAAGAAACATGATCTTAACCTTAGTAAAAAATATTTAAACAGATAGCGACTTCGTTTGTTTATAAAATTCTGCTCATATATCGTTAAACATAAAAAAAAAAGTAACTTCAATTTTAACTAATTTCAACCAATTTTAGTTATAAAATTAGAATTAAAATTGGACCTAAATCGGTAAACAAAAATCGTATCATTTCTCCGTATTTTTGCAAGTGGTTCGTGCTGCAACCGAACGTAATTAAGCCTTTCTCTTGCCTATGAATATGTACCGCTAATTTTTAATAATTCTTAATCTAATTTTAAAATTCAGCTTTGCATATTAGAGAAAATCAATTATTTAAATTAAATTCATTCGTGCGCGCGTGCGTGCGTGCGTGCGTGCGTGCGTGCATGATAACTGTGGTAAAGCACGAAGGTTAAACAAAAAAACACGCGGGAGATCTGGACCGTCGATCATTAACAACACTGGTGAGTGCTTATATTTACGATTTATCTACTTATCTACTGGTCTGTTGTCTACGGAAGTTCCTTCTGAAATCAATTTAAATTATACAGGGTATTTGTGTACAAAGAATTTGATAGAATTGAATTGAGTAGAATTTAATTCTGTTTAATTCTTATATTTATGCATTTTTAAAGATTAAAAATTTATTTATCATTTCTTCTTCATGTGATTGTCATTTCTCATATGACTTGTCCTTCTTCTTCCACAGCTACCCTTTCTTTGTCATCATTATCCAACATCTCCATCTCTCTCGATCATTCTTCCATACAACACAGCTGCTACAATTGGAAGACTCAACGTAATAATCGCAATTGTCTAGTCATGTGAGGGCCTATTATTGTCGTCTTCTCTTCCCATTCGTCTCTCCGTATGAGGTGTCTCCTTTTTTCACTCGATAACTGATGCATTTTTCCTTTGAATGCGTATAATGTAATTGTTATTATTTTGTACTTCAATTTTCAGCGTATTTATTGTATTTCTAATATTGTATTACATACTTAACTTTACTAATATGGTATTTATGTTGCTTATTTGATGATTGAATGCAGAAATTATATATTTTTATCTTTTTATAAAAAGTATATAATGGTAAACAAAGAATTAAATTAAAAATAAAATAAAAAATATTTAACATTTTTTAAATACAATTCTCTTTAATTCTTATTATGCACAAACACCTATTTTTTTTAATTCTCATAAATTCTCTTGGGTGCACAAACATCTTAGTAATAAATTCATTTCTCACTAATTCAATTCCAATCGAGAAATGAATTCTTGTCAATTTAATTTCATTTAATTCATTTTGCACCCCTATAGGATTTATTCGTGTATATAGAATTAGACAAAAATGAATGATTAAGAATTCATTTTTAGTCAGAATTGAATTGAATGAAATTGAATTCAATGAAGAAGTGTTTGTGCACATCGCAAAATTGAATAGAATTTGAAATTTTAGTATTTGTGCATAAGACAGAATTAGACAAAATTAAATTTATTTTTTATTTTTAAAAATAGTAAAATGTTAATATATTTTAAAATTTAACTATTGACATTTTAAAAGATACAAAAGCTATAGGATGTCCCATTGAAGGGGGCAAGTAGAGAGATTTTACTTAATTTACGAGGAAAGATTAGAATTGAATTCCAAACCTCTTTTTAAAATGAATTCTTTGTAATTCCGTGAAGAAATTGAATTTCGTCAAGAAAGATATGCACAAACACTCGAATTAGACGGAATAGAATTCCTTTTAATTCAATTTCCTTCAATTCCGTTAGCATAAACCCTCCCATAGTTTAATTTTTTTTCCATAGATTTGACATTATTTATGTCAGATTAGATTGTGTTTGGTCTTTTGATTAGTGTCTTAGACACAACCTATATGATAGTACCCATTTGAGCTTATATCATATTATGTTAGGTATTATATATCATTTATTAAGAAACTCAAACTATTGAATTATATAAAATATATATAATTTTAAAAAAATTAAAATAAATAAATAAAATTTAAAAATTATAAAATTATTTTCATATCATACCCGTAAATCACATGTCATGTCGTGCCATCAAACTTTACTGTGTTAACTTACAATACAGTTTAACCATATTAAACTATGTCAACTCAATTAGACACAATCTAATTGATATGTCTAATTTAAACATAAGCTTATCAAATGGAAGTATTTGGTTATTTGATAAAAATATCAGTTTATGAAAGGATTAGATTTACCTGATGATCTTACTGATTTGCTCCATAAAAATATCAAATTTATTTAATAATTTCATTAATTTACCTTACAGATAAATCAAATTTACCTGACGATCTTTTCGTTTTACCTAATACTTGTAAAAGAGACTTCTATAAATACCTACGTATTTCTTTTTGCCAGTACAACTGCACAAGGGAGTCTTTAAACTTTTGAAGTCTACTTCCGGTCGAAGCAAACCTTGCCGATCTGCAAATCGTTGCAAAGGGAATCAGCGATGGCGCTGCAGTGGGTGGTCCTAGCCTACCTCGTGGCTGCGGAGGCGGCGGTTTCGATCCTCCTCACTCTCCCGTCCCCGAAACTGCTCAGAAGGCAGATCGTCTCTTTGATCTCGATGCTCCTGCAGCCTCTCACTGGCGTCATCCCCTTTGCCGGCTTCCAGCTTCTAGGTATGCAGTACGCCGCGTCTGCTGTTATTGCTAGGGTTTCAGATGTGGAATCCACGGTCCTCTGTTCGATTCCGTCGTTTTTGTTTGACCTCCTGATTTTTCGTTAATTGCAGATATCTACTGGAAGAGCGAGAACCGCCTAATGTGTACGTCGGATGTCTGCACCGCGGCTGAGCGAGATCGATACGAGAAGGCGGTCAGTAGAACAGACTCTTACTTGTCTTTTGTTGGTTTTGTCCTCCATGCTTTCGGAATTAGTATGTAGATTTGATGGTGATGTGTCATTTGAATCAATTCTGCAATGAAAAAGCTATACCATAATGCCTTTCTTCTGTTGATATTATCCCTTGTTTTGCTTAACATATCCTTTGGCCCCATGAGAAATGTAAGGTAACCTTTGTAATTAATTAATTTAGTTTGTCTGTGCTTATGTTACTTTCCCGAACTTAATTAGTTTAGGTAGGAGAATGTTGATGTGGCGTAAGTTTTCTTCCATCAAAATTTTATTTCCTTTTTAGTTAATCGAAAGTGATCTGATATCCGAGGATTTAAGGCATTTTATCTAAGCATCTGTCAAGTTGTCGTCTGGAGACCATCTATTTTCTCTGTGCTAAAAATGATTTCCAATAGAATATATTACGCTATTACTCATGTATGCAATGCTCTTGTTATGATTTGTTGTCCAAGAAGTATCATATGTGGTACATATCTACATTATGCATACTACACGTGTTTCCTCCTTACATCACAAATACTACATGATAAATTCGTAGATATGTATTTATCATAATAGAAACTTCCTTGTGGAATTTGGCAAATTCACTTGTAGGGAACTTAAAAATTTTTTGTAACACGTTAGTAATGGATTTTACTTTGTTATATCTTTCCAGAATTTCCAAAAAGTTCTCTCAGTTTTGTATGTATTAGAATGTTTGTGAAGTTTCATCTCTTTTCTTTATACACTTGACGTTTTCTGTATGTGTGAATCCTTTTTAACACCTTTGATTTTTCAGATCTTCAAGTCCCAAAGGAATGTTATTCTTTGTGTGTCTGCAATCCTTCTCTATTGGTAGGTGGTCATTGTATTGATTTTATTGAAATTTTTTAGGCTGAGATGCATCTCTTGCTTGTTACTACCTGTATTGTTGATTATGACCAGGTGTATCTACCAACTTTGTAAATTTAATAAGCAGATGCAACGATTGGAAGAAGTTGAAAAGCGTCATAAAGATGACTAGTTTCTGGACAACCCAATTCTCATTTCACTTGGTACTAGTTAGATATTGTTCTGCTATATATGGAAATTACTATATTCTGATCTCATTACTTATTAGACACAGGTTTCAGTCATGTGCAATTTATATGTTTATTTTTTTCAATAATAAAGTTCCTATTAAGTTTGAGAAGATTTACTTAGAAAACTTTCATGTGGTTACTCAAAAATTGTTGAGAATTTTATGAAGATGATGGCCATCATCCTATTGTTTCCAACAAATAATCCTGAAACTTATGGAAAGATAGATGAAATCTGCATTTTGAAGTTAGACAAACAAAGCAAGTACAAGTGTTTCAATATGTGTTTTCTCAAGTCTTAGTGGAGTGTAGCTTCTAACCTTTGTAACTAATGTGACTCACATTTTTGATGACATGCATTATAATGATTCTTATAATGATACTTTTTGGTGGAATATAATTCTTTGCACATCCATGATGCCCTTAGAATTTTTGACACGTGATTAATATCAAATAATTTCCATCATTAAGTACTAAAAAGTAGTTTGGCATACTTTAGGAAAAGAAAAATGACTTGGTATCAATTATGACTATTAATGTGGGGTTCCCAATTGAACTAGTCCCACCAATGCAGATCCCAAGGAAGTACATCCAGTCCAATCATCCCGGTTTGATGGGTCTTCATCAAGGTTGACCACAGAAGTTGCATGCACTCAATAATTGGTCAAATCAGTTCAGCAAGTTCAATGTGTTTCCTCTCTTGGCCAAATATGGCTTTTTACAATTAACCCCTTAGCGATGGGGGGCATCCTTGTAGGCTCCAAATGAGACGATTGCCCACTATCCCCTTTTGATGATATCTCTTCCTCTCCCTCCATGCTCAGTTCCAAGCTAAATGGGCCTCAAGAAGAAGTCACCTATGTTTCCATGTTTGCCCAATTGCCCCTTGGATCATCACTTAAGTAAACAAGGAAAATGTCCTTACCAAGCTCAATTGGGTTAGAAGCATTGCTAGCCATGTTCATATGTATGTGTGTAATTGTTGCGTGTTGTGTTTGTCCTGCTCAACCCCACTCCAATCAGTCAAACCTTTCATCCCAATCACTGCAAAAGGAAGCTAATCACTTGTATGGACGCATACAAATGATGTCCATCAATGACTCCCCCTCTCCATTTATAGGTGTAGGCACACAAAATGAGGACAATGTGGTTGACACACAAAATGAGGGCACTTGGGGAACACCATGCGTTTATGTTGGTGAACCAGGTTTTCTACTTGTCAACTAACTTGTCACCAGTTGACGTAGAAGGCTCCTGATGTGTGGTGCCCAGTCAGACCAGCCCTGCTAATGTAGATCCAAAGGAAGGACAATTGGTCTGATCAGCCTAGTTTGTTAGATGTTCATCAAGGTCAACAATGGATGATGCGTGCACATAGTATCATCAATCTTGGTAGCTTGCTCACCTGGATCCTGTGGGGAGAATTGTCAGTTTCTTTGGAGACTATTCTCAAGTGGTGAATGAGTCTACTAGTTTGAGCACACTTGGGGACTGTAGGCACCCACCAACATGAACTTTGCTTGTATGGCATGGTTTCCATGTGAATCTTATGTAGAAGAAACCCAATTGTATGGATGCCTTGCTGAAGTCATCGTATCACCTATGTCAATTCTATGTGGCTAATGGGATTCATTGGTCCTTGCTTGCCACCACCCACCACAGGTAGGTATAAATACCATTGTAAATGCATTGTTATGGGCACACAAAAATTGAATCCTAAAATATGATCTACCTTCTAGTATCATGTTTGTTTGACTTAAACAATGGAAGGGGTGGGACTTACCCACCAGAGTAATTCATTTCTATTTTTATGCAAGTTGAGCATTCAAATAACAGCAATAGTTAACCAATCCACTCAACAAGGCACTAGTTTGACCAATCCGACTCGACTCAACAAGAGGAATATCAACTACTAACAATAGTCTTGGTCATTGTATGTGCTCATTTTTAATAGAATAAATTTGAAATACAAGTAGAAATAAAATTATAAAATAGATAACAATATGTTTCATCTTTTGTTGATTAGGATTATTGGCCTAAATAATGCTCCCATTCACTTGTAACTTTTTGTTTATGATGGATGTCAGATGCATCAATTATTTTGGCCAAATTTATTACAACCCAATTTTAAGAAAGAAAATGTCCTTCATTTAGTTAGGTAGACTAGCTTAAAATGTTTAGTTTTGATTGGCTAATGCTTTAGATTCGTTTGTTTTCGGCTCTAGTCAGCTTTGAAAGTTGGATGGAGCTAGAGTTGAGAGTAGTGAAACAAATAGAGTTGGGTTATAATAGTAATTAGTGTGGTGAAAGTTTATATGTTGAAATTTGTATGGTGATCATGACACGTGAGCGTTTGTATTAAGTTAGAGTTAGAGTAGGTGGAGTTCTTCCCAAAAGTACCTTTAATCTATTTGGACTTTGGGTGGTTTGCTATAGCTTGCAAATGTAAAGGAGCATTTTGGACATTAGATGTGAGGATGACTAAAGGCTTTCTAATGCTTAAATTAGGTAAAGCAAGATAGGATATGTGATCAAGATATAGGGTGTGTATTGTGTATCTATACATACAGACTTAGAGATGCTTGGATGAGGGGATTGCCCTAACCTATCCATGCCAAGTTTCTAAACTAAAATCATCAATCTTGGTTATGGTCCAAACTTGACCTCTACTTTTTGAGTTGTTCGTCCTTGTCCATTAGTGAATGGAACAAGTGTCAAGTTGAATAAAATGGTTGATCATATACCTTACAGTAGAAGTCCTCTACTTTAGTTAAGTGAAAATTGACGGTTAAAGTAGATAATAGATGGTTATTTAAGGGTGGACGATTGAAATCAAGTATAGGTAGTGATGTTTTACATTTCAAGAGGGTTGGTTTCTTGGTGTAGTGAGGCTCATGTTGACTTGTCTTCCAAGGTAGGTATTTACTAGCATCTTAATATAATGGAAAGGGAGGGAACCCATGCATTGTACTTGATATTTTTAGATTCTTCTGATCTCCTACCTTTCCACTGACTCTAGCAATTCAGCTAGTTCTTTCAGTCCTCACAACCAATCCAAGAAATTCTACCTCCATGATTTGTTTGTCCTTTTTCCATGGCTCTGAAGATGTTAGGCGATATGTCACACTTTTCAAGTAATGTTCTTATCCTATCATCTGATTGTAAGGGTGGTAGTAGCAACAACTTGGATAGCTTGTTTGATGGTGGTAGTTTGACATTGGAGGGGTGCTTAACATACTACAATTTCACGAGATGACCTCAATGCAAGATGTTAGCAACAAGTAGGCTACTTCAAGTGGATTGCAGTAAGACCAATATATCAAGCCATCATAAATGAAATTTGTGTGTGTGAGTGACATGATGGGTACATAATGCATTAAAAATGTTGACTTGGTGTTAGTGATGCAAACTAATACAAAATATTTGTGGATGTCAAGGACTTTATTCATTTTTTGGGGGTGGATATGATATTTTGGTTAATACAAATATAGATATGTTTCATAAATTTTGGTAGATAAGGCTATATATATGAATATGTTATGGATAGATACAAGTATCTATATGTACAGTCACATTTGATTTATAAATAGGCATTTTATCATCTAGGTCATATAACTCTATTAGTTAACCAACAACAAAAAAAAATTGAGCCAAAATCCCACTACATGGGATCAACTTCATGAATCCTTTTCTTTTAAATATTTTTATCTATTGCTAAATCTTTAGTTAAATTACATAAATTTAATTTTTTTCTTATAGTTCATAATCAAGTAGTTTTAGGTTAATCTTTACTTCTTTTAAATTGTTCTGCACTAATTAAATCTCTTCTCTTAACTAATTCATTTCTTAGTCTCCTAAAGAAATGATTAAACCACGTAAGTTGATTTTCTCTTATCTTATCTTCAATAGGTATAACTACTTTATCCTAATAAAATCATTTTTGGCTTATTGCTTATAATATTACCACTCATCCATCTAAGCATGCACATTTTAAGAACACTAATTTTTTGTTTATGATTATTCTTTACAATCCAACATTTTAAACCATGAAGTATGGCTGAGTAAATAGTATTTTTATAGAATTTTTGTTTTAATTTTAAGGGTATCCTTCTATCACACAACTCTATTAGTTAACTATATATACATATTAATTTTAAAATAATCTCAAGTCATACAACTCTATAGTCATTACGTATTAATACTTAATGACTTTCATTTATAAATTATAAGTTTAGACTTAAGTTTACATAAATACATAAAACAATATACTAACTTAACATTACATGAATATTATGTATTAGAATTAGATGATTATTGATTATTCCACATAATACAACATACTAACCTAACATTGCATGTAGTGTTTATTTTAGTTGGACTAAATTGCAACAATAATTGATAAATCATGACTTTTATAATATTGTTTCATGATACTCTACTATTTTACATGAGATTATTCCTATTTAGAATTGTTTGTTTATTCCATATCTGTATTTGACATAATTCCATGTCAAAATCCAATTTGTATCTGTCAAACATAAATCTATATTCATTTGATCTAATATCCAAACATATTTGTATTGTATATATCCATTTTCTAGTATCTGAATCATATCCATATCCATTTTTTAAGGATATGGATCTTGAATTAGATATTCTTCTGATATTCCTATTTGTATCCATGTTTAAATTTTAAAAATAGATATAGATATGATATTTCTTATATGCTTATAATATTTGTTTGTTTGCATCTCTGTCTAGTTTAAATAAAGATTTATTGCAATTGGACATGCATAATAGTAGTTAACTATTCCATGAAGGAGAATTTCACCATGTTTATGGAGTGTTTGGTGGTTTGTCTCTAATGTCTCTCTCTATTGAGTCAAACTAGTTGATTGGACATATTCGAAGTAATTGAGACACTCAAGTTGCTAGAAACAATGGATTGGATTAGGCTTAGGGTCTCCTCTAATGGTTAAGCCATATGAGTTTAATGAATGGAAGTATAGAATTAAGGTTAAGAAAAAGAATATTATAATACTACATTTACTATGGTGTTTATAATCGATAATAATTGGAAATCAATGAATCCCACTTGACCATGTAGTTCCATGTTGGTGTACACAAGCACCAAATCAGCATCTGTGTGGGGCTAGTTTGTGGCCATATCAACTCCATGTAAAAAAAAAAAAAAAAAAAATCTCCATGTGTCAATTGTACCATAAAAATAGGCTTCCTGATGTAACAAAAAGTCTTGGCCTTTTTAGGAGTGGTTGGCAACTCCCCAAACAAATTGGGCAAGCAGGGCATGTGGAATGCTTGATCTAATTGGGCTGACTGTGTTATAGGAATAAGGGAAGTATGAGTCGTGTGAGCTATTGGTACAACCCTAGCGTTTTTTTTTGGTAATGCAATGATAATAATTAAGGTAAACCAAGATGTCAGTTGTAAAAAGACACAACTGAAGTCAACTTAAAAAGTTTTGGATACAAGTCAAAAATAGTTTTAGATAGAGTACAACTAAAAAAAGGAACAGGAATTGGAAAAAAAACTAAAATTATCTCTTGCTCCTTCACCCCAACGATGGATGACAGAGATTTCAAGTTCAACATTATTTTCAGGAGCATTGACACAAATTATAAAGGTGAGAGTATCCCTATTGACTTTCACTTTAAGAGCTTTCACTATTATTCCTATTCAAATTATTAGATTGAGAGTACATGTCATTTGGCAGCTTAGTTTCTCCCTCTTTTGGATGTGAGCTGGCTTTCTCAAGAGGATCAACTGCTTTGGATTTCGTCATCTCTGACTCAAGTTCTTCCATTTGACAAAGTTCATCTAAAATTTCAAGTTTCTTGGTAAGTATTGGTGTTTTTGAAACGTTGGGGTTCCTACTTCCTGAAGGTTGTTTGACCAATTCAGAAGTACTAGTAACTACAACAGAAGTTTTAGCTTCCTGATTTTTGTCTTTCTGGATGGACTCATTTCCGTCAAGCTCATTATTGACAATGCTGGTAGCAAGGGCAGTTCTATCGGTTTTATAGTAGGCATGAATCTCCATTTATAAGGTTGCAGGTTACTTGGCCCTGAATGGATTGGGGCAGAGTTTGTTTATACAATAGAGACTTGCGTGGATGGTTTGACCTTAGAGAAACTATGATGGGCAGAGTTTGCATTTTTGTAGGTGACATCTAGATTACTTACTGTTTGTCTTTTGAGATCTTTAGAAACTGAAGCAGCAATTTTAGCATTTCTCGCAAAGAAAGTGTTGAATTTTGGAATTGATTTTGGAGACATCATACTATTTGAGGTTGGTAGGGGTGGAGGAACTTCTTGGAAAAAAATAGGGAAGACCTTCTCGAGAAAAGCAAAATGCTTGGCTAGCTTTAATAGTCAATTGGCATAAGGGTTGTCCTCTCACTTTGTATTTGTGAGGGTACTGATTCGACTAGTGACCCCCATTAGGGTGGTCTGACCCACCACCGCACATCAATGTACAAACAATATTCGGTTAGCTTCAATAGTCAATAGCAAGGTAGGTTATGTTATTATTGGAGTTGGGAAGAGGCGATGGGATGCTTCCATGGACCCTCATTATGGTACAAAAGAGTTATTTTTGGAAGCTATGAGCCTTGTAATCAAAACTATACTTTCAGCCATCCAATCAAATGCTTGCTTGGCGTGGCCATCGACTTGGCCATATAAGTCAAGATTTTTGCAATCCTGGTCTTCATAGAAGGAAGTTTAGATTGCCATCAAGTATCAAGTCGTATGTAAGCAAATATTCTAAGCTAAAAATCTAAAGAGAACCAATGCTGTTCTGATTATGAAGATGTATATTTTGTTATTTATGTTCTTCAGTATTTGGACCATTTAGTGTAGTTTGGTTTTGTTATGGTGCATACTTTTGGTCTTAGCAATGCATTAGATAAATGCTGATAAAGTTGGTTTTTTCTTTTTTGTCTTCTGTTGTATATGGTAGTGACGTGGGAACATCTCTACTTTTGATCAACGTGCCTTTGTCGTCAAGCGATGGTGGATGTATAACAACTATAAACAGATGCCATTCTATGGTCTTCATATCATCTAATGGATTTTTGGGTCTATTTGAGAAATATGAATGTTTCTGACTTAATGAAATATGAATGTTTCATCTCATGTTCATCAGTTTCACGCTTTCTGCTTTAATATATCGACGGCTTCCAGATTTCCTAACAGTGTCAACTCTGACTACAATGTTAATTCTGTCTTTATCATCTAATGTTATTATTACAAATTTTTGCAATGTGCTTTCCCTTTTTGATTTGAATGTTCTCTGTCCATTACAGCATGGCGTTGTATTCATCTCGAGCAATAAAAGAAAGCAAAAAAAAGATAGATGTTCATTTCCTCTTAGGGCAAAGTTCAATACTTCTGTATCTTCTTTTTTTGTGCAAATCTGTATCTTGTTTTTTGAAATGGTAGCTAGATGTTGACCGCTTCAACAATTTGAGTTATTCTTTTTTCTCAAATTCTTGACATTGCCATCATTCAAAGTCTTGAGGATGACGTTATGATCTGTGTAAAAGGCATACTTTTATTTCTTAGGTAAGTTTGATTTTCAACTGCCTGTTTTGACCGAAAGCTTTACGGAAGAAATCAAAGTCACCTCTGATGATTTGATCTTCCCCACCGACTAGCGCCCCCATTGTTTCACCCCATTCCATTAAGTAGCTTAGTTACGACCATTGACCATTTGTTGTTTTTTTTTTGTTGAAAAAAAAGACTACTCGGTTTTATGGTTGAAGCTTGGATTTGTAATGGTACCTTGCTGGTATATCAATACGCCTGAAATTGCTTCTAGGTTGGATCTGTAATTGGTGCATGTTGTTGGTCGTACATATTAATTATAGTACATATTTTGCCTTACCTTGCTTCAATAACAAACATAGTTTTGGTCTTCATTTAACAAACTTTTGGTGGTAGTAAAAATGTAATATTACTTTCCTCAACTTCATAAGAGATGAGAAGAATACTTGTATTTCTGATTGTTGGTTATCTTCGGTAATACTTGACATTTTTAGTATTTAGGGTTTAATGTTTAAGTTTCTTTTTTAATAAAGTAGGTTTTCGTTGTTTAATGTTGATGCAGTAACAGTTGGTGATGGTGAATAAATCTGGTAGAAGACAGTCTTAGACGGAATCTACATTGAGATTTCAATATTTCATCCATTGAACCAGGCACCCATAACCGATTCATGCACTCTATGTATGTAACGCTTGAAATTTTCCGTTCTAAAGAAAAAATCACATCAAGATTACATAATTCTTTTAGAAATCTTCGATTCAAACTGCAGACCTGGTTCTTTGTAGACTTGTCAATGAGTTGTGTTGGCACGACCCAGGCACGATTTGATCGTACTGGTCAATGGCACGGTACGAAAAATTTTTGTGTTATAGGTCATGCCTGGGTCGAACCCCCAAGTCATTTGTACCGTGCTGGTATGGCATAAATTTTAGCACAAAATAGGTACGGCCCGGCTCAACACGAGATAGGCCATCGGGTTGTGCAGGGGGGATAGGCTGCCAGGTTGTGTGGGCAGCGGGGTGAATGGTCGTGTGCGCGGGAGGAGGCAGAACGGGTCATGTGACTGGTAAGGGGACTGGCCGTCGGGTCATTGGGCTAATAGCCGGGATGAACGGTCATGTGCGCTGGTGCGCAGGAGGGAGCTAAATGAGTCGTGTCACTGGCGTGGGGATGGGTAGCTGGGTCATTGGGTCAGCTGTCGGGTTGTGTGGCTGGCGGGGTGAATGGTCATGTGCGCGAGAGGAGGTAGAACGAGTCGTCTGGCTGGCAAGGGGATTGGCCGTTGAGTCATTGGGCTGGCAACTGGGGTGAACGGTCGTGTGCATTGATGCATGGGAGGGGGCTAAACGGGTCTTGTCGCCGGTGGGGGTGATGGGCCGCCGGGTCACTGAGTCGGTCGCCGGGTTGTGCGGTTGGCGGGGTGAACAGTCGTGTGCGCAGGAGAAAGTAGAACGGGTTGTGTGGTCAGCAGGGGGACTGGCCATCGGGGTGAACGGTCACATGTGCTGGTGTGTGGGAGGGGGCAAAACGAGTTGTATGGCCGGCGGGGGGACGGGCCGTTGGGTCATTGGGCCGGCAGTTGGGGTGAACGGTCACGTGTACGGGTAGGCGGGATGGGTCGATGGGGAACTATGCCTAGGTTGGCCGTCGGGTCACAGCCTGCAAGGTGCAACGTGCCAACGCAGCAACGATCAGCACGCTTTTGCCCAACGGGCGGCCCACTTCCGCGCAATGGGTGGCCCGCTTCTGCCCAATGGGCGACCGACTGTCAGGTGAAATGGTTGGTTTCCACTTCAACGGCTCAACCAACTTTTCTCTATAAATTGAGAGAGTTGGATTTTATTTTTCACCCAATTCACTCATCATCTCCATCACTCCAAATTCTCCAAACTCTAATCTCAATTCTTAATTTCTCAAATTTTCTCACTCAAAGTCACAAACAATGGCGCACTACCAAGGCCAAAGTTCTGGAGGCTACGGATATCCTCAACAAAACTTTCCTAAAACTGAAGTAAAACCGTTAATGAAGACTACTGGAGCTTCAACTTCAACTGTGCCGTCGAGGAAGTCTCGGAAGAGAGCGTCCATCTGGTCAAAGTACACAATCATGATGAAAGCTATGGCGGACAGCACAGAAGAGGAATGAGCCTTTTGCAACTTTTGTAACGTCGACTTCTCTTACAAAATGTCTGGCGGTACAGGTCATTTAACTAGGCATATTAGTACATATGAAAATAGGAATAAGGATAAAATAATTCAAAATTTATATTGAACTTATTAGGGATGTTGTGTAAGTTTTATAACTAGTTTAGGAAAGCGGCAGTAACAATTTGATGAAACATATGATACTTTTGAAATACCGCATAAAAAATTCTCTTTAAATGTTCAACATAAGTGGAATTCATTATATTTAATGTTAAAAAGTGTATTACCATATGAAATTTCAATAATGTCTTTGTATAATCGTCATCATTGTGATGATTATCAAAAATAATTAATTGGGAATGATTTTAAAATTGTAAAATGTTTTGTTGAATTTTTAAAACCTTTTTATGATGCAATGGTTAGATTATCAGGAATTTATTATTCTACATCTGTCTATGCATTACATCATTTATATGATATTTCACGAGTTTTTAATAAATATGAGGCATATTCATTTTTCAAACCAATAGTAAATAACATGAAACAAAAAATTTTAAAATATTGGAATGAAATCCTTACATTATATATTTTGAATGCATGCTTAGATCCTAAGTGTAAAATAAGATATGCTAGTAAATTAATTAGGGGAATACAAATGATTTTAGGTGTAGATTTAGGATTAAATGTTAGTA
>JAMKPZ010004472.1:0-24015 GCA_024699675.1 Amphibolis antarctica
ATATGTTAAATGAATCGAACCCAACGGTGTCAGCCCAACCTGACATAGTCAAATCATATCGTTGACTAATACAACATGGATGAGCAAGTTGTCCTTACATTGACCTCTTGGACATTTGTGCCATGTCTACACTAGACATCACAAACAGATCAACCAGCGAGCTATGGGTAATAGGGGGTCATGGCCACAGACATCAAGTAAGCTACAAAAGTGTTAATAAGTAGGTTGTAGGCGACAAGATGTAGGTAATGAGCAAACTACGACAACACAAGTGAGCAGACTAAACCTAATCATGTTGACCTAGCCTAGCATGATCAAATCATGTCATTAACTAACACAACATGACTGCACGGGTCATGCTTGAGTTGACCTTTAGGACATTCGTGTCATGTTGGCATGACAATACAACACAAGTAGACCAACAAGTAGATTGCGAGCGATAGGGGGTCAATGGCCATAGGTGCCAAGAAAGTTGCAATAATGCTGATGAGTAAGCTATAGGTGACAAAGCGTAGGTGACGAGCAAGCTACAACACCACAAGTGAGCAGAACAAGCTTAGTTGTGCCAACCCAACCTGGCATAATCAAATTGTGTCCTTAACCAACACAACATGGCTAGATGGGTCACTTAGGGTTTAGCTGACCTAGCCCAACATAGTGTCCTTGACATAGGCAAAGGGCATAGGCAAACTATGACAATGCTAAGCCTAATCATGCCAATTCAACCTAATACGATCAAATCATGTCGTTGACCAATATAACAATACTGGGCAAACCATGCTTGAGCCAACTTCTAGGACATTTGTGCCATATTGGCACCAATCGCTAGCAAGGCTACATAGCACAAGTAGACCAACGAGCAATAGGGGTCAACGACCACAGGCTATAGCCTAAATGTGGACATGGGGCACTCGCATGTTGTGGCTCATCTATTTATTCATAAAGTAAAACAAATTTATTCAAACATTTTAAGAAGAATTTTTTTTAAAATAGAATTAGTAATCTATTAGATGTTCCTCAAGATGTAGAAGAAAAAGAAATTAGTATTATTGAAATAACTCAAGGATGAAAGGAGGAAATAATAAATAAAATACATCAAAAAATTACGATATCTATATGAGATGATCAAATTTTATGATTCACTTTTTAAAACTTGCATTTGAATTTAATATAAATGTATTGGTACTTATTTTAATGTTTGCATTTCATTGAACTTAATAAATAATGTATGATAAATTCACTTCCATTCAAATTCCTAAATACATACAAACACTCAAATTTCATGTTTCTTTAAATTTTAAAATAAGCACAAATGCCAAAAAAAAGAGAGAAAGAAATGTACCTTACTTTCCATTTGTTGTGAATTCCTAATTTTCTTAACTTTCCTTTCCTCTACCTTCTAAGTGAGTTTAATGAAGTGCTAGAAAGGTCATAACTTGTTTTAATCATATTACATACACTAAAGATTTGTTATAGAAAATATCTATCATGATCAGGCAAGACAATAATTTGATATATCCATTGAGCCAAAATGAATGTTTATGCCAACATAATTCATGAAAATTGAATTAAAATAAATTTAATTCCCATATATGAGATGTTTGTATCGGTGGAATTTAATTTAGATGAATTCTATTAATACTATTCATGTAAGGTAAAGTGTGATAATTGAATTTACATGTAAGGTATGCTGAATTATCTAGAATTTTCTGTTTACTTAAACTCTATAGATAAAGATATAATAACATTGATATAGATAAATAAGAACATATAAACTTCATTTAAAGAATTATATGTATTTTATTTAAGATCAATTGTTCTAATCTTCTTATGTATTAAACTTTATTTATATTTGTTATTTGTGATAAATAAATAACTTTAAAATTACAATTTTAAAGTTCACAGTTCAAGTAGTTTATATTGTTTAAAATTATTTAATATTTTAAAATAAATATTATAATTAATAATTATCATTTTTAATAACATTTTCCTTGAAATTGCACATTTGATAGTTATTTTATATTAAAATTAAATAATTTAAATTATATGCAATAATATTTCTTTAAATTAATTCTATTCAATTCTAACATGTCTACAAATACTCATATTTTCAATTCTATTTAATTCTAAGTACACAAACATCTTTATACTAAATTTATTTTTACCTAATTCAATTCTATTCAAAAAATAAATTCACATCAATTCATTTTCTTCCGGTTCCACGTACACAAACGAGCCAATCAAAAACCACTTTGAACCAGACTACAAATATCTCAAATTCATAACACAAGTGTTCTTTGCACCTTTTGTATTGTGCTCCAGCTTCTCACATTTCAACATATCAGTTTTTGAATTGGATCTAAATATTCACACATTTCAACAAGGTATTGGAATCAAATACAATATTTTCTGAATCTAAATATTCACACATCTACCTGATCCAAAAACAAGGTCTGCTTGTGGAACCTAAAAGGGATTATGCAAATAAAGAAGACCTGTTAAAATAGTTGTATATTAGAGAAATGAGATGGGACTTGATACAAAATATATAATAAAAGAACCCTCCACTCACAGCTAATTGACTTCAAATTAAATGTCTACATTTCAACACCTCCAACAGCCCACTCCACTGCATTTTTTCCGCTCTCAAAGTCTAGCCAAAAAGCTACAAGAGAAGATGAAATCAAGGAAAGGAGGAAGAGAAGAGGACATGTCTCGGACATTGTCAAACAATAATAGTATCAAGACCATTACCTGTTTTCGAAGATAAAAGCATTGCAAGACAAATATTAACTACATGTTGGCAAATATGATATATATCATGATAAAATATTATATTGCTTGCAAATTTCATCCCATTACAAAAGCGCAATAGTAGGGGCATTTTCCCCGTTGTAGGAGTAGATGTAATTTATATACATGGAAAAGATGTGCTCTGCAATGTAGGAGGCATGTGCTTCAATGTAACTAGTAATGCACAACGATGTAAAACTAAAAACTGTGGCTGAAATACCTGTTGTCCTTCATCAGTGTAAGCTCTGGTTCAATGGATGTGGTTGTTCTTGACCATCGTTGTCATCACAACAGCAAAAAGCAGGGGAACAAGTGAATATGGATTTCCTAAACCCTCATGCCGCTTTTTTCGATTCTCAATAGAGCACATAACAACTGATTGCAGGGTATGACATCAGCTAATTAAACCGCTTCTTAAATAAGACGTGCCTCTTAGACGGATCCTTTGGCTTACTTTTCAGCTGTCCATGACCAGTTTGCTTACTATTTCCCTTGCTGCAGTAAAGAAAGTTTTTTTTTACATTAAATTTAACTGTGGTGCACCAGTGACAAAAGCTTAAAAACTTAATTATCTAACCTGTATTCCATGTAAACCCTTCCGTAAGCACCAGACATGGCACTCATCGAACCCATTGAACGACGGGCTTTCTGAAGTGCAGCACCATCTGGATCTTCTTCCAGATACTCCAAACCAACAACATCGTCACCAGCAGAAAGCACCTGCTTTACCAAACAATTAACATAAAAGAATTTATTTGTGTCAAGAAAGAATTCCATTATATCAAAAGAGTAGAATCTGAACCTTGCTTAGAAGATCAAGTTGATCTTCAAGTTTGTAGAAGCTCAGATCAGGTCCAGAATCTGGTGGCGGCAAACTTGTAATTATCTACAGATTGGAACTATTGTTAGCAAGACAAGATAAATTTGATACTTTCAATGTCCAAGTAAACAGATGAGTATGCGGGAAACGATGAAAAAAAAATCATAAGGGATATACACAGTGAGCAAAACAAGACGGTCACTAATATCTAGGAACTGGATTCACCTTGAAGCTGTAACCTTGATCAATTAAGAATTGTTGCCGTTTTGTTGAGTAATACATTTCCTAGACAAAACAATGAAACAGTTGGTGGAAAAATTCAAAAAGAACAAAAAATACTTAGCAGCACCTGTGTGTCAGTGGACACTAGTGAATAGAAGAAAGCATTGTATTCTTCTCTTCCTCCAGCCATCCTATCTTGAAGTCGACCCTGTAATAGAATAAATTTGAAGATTAAAGTTTAGAAAACAGAGATGTACCACCAGAATTCTGAAAAACGATAATATTGGCACATAGAATGACAGACAAATGCATAAACATAAGTTGGATAAAGCGTGGCTCATTTCGTACATGTCCATTCAAAAGCTTCAAGAAGACTGGTATAAAGGCAATTTCTAAGAGTTATTCCCATATTTCATGGTACACACCTTTGCCCTAAGAATACGTCCCAGTCGTTGAGCTTCTTGTCGTCTTGAACCAGCATGAGAAGAGATTTGGATTATTACATTGGCTTCAGGAATATCAATAGAGTTATCACCGACCTACAAAATAATATTTCAAACACAATTCATTTCTATTTGAAAATAACGAAGATTGGTTAATAATCAGATAATCAAAACCTTGAATATATTGATGCAGAAAGATTGTATTATATTGGGAAATTTTTTATCAAACATGGCCACAAAAGTTTGATTGTCACCATAAATAATTTGAGGAAGTGAGAACTCACTCAAACATATTAAAAATTCAATAACCAACAATTTTTTTTCAAAATATTTCTATCTATCGTTAAGTCTTTAGTTTATATAAATTTAAATCTTTTCTTACAATTCCAAACCAAGTAGCATTAGGTCCACTTCTATTTTTTTGCACTAATTAAATTTCCTTTTCTAACTAATGTATTTCTCGATTTTCTAAGGATATGACTAAATCACCTAAGTTGATTTTCACTTATATCTCTTCAATGAGTGTAACTCAAACTCTATTCCTAATAAAATTGTTTTATAGCATATCCTTTATAGTATTATTATTCATCAAAGTATATGCATCTCAACCATACTAACTTTCACATATGATCATAATTTACAACCTAATATTCACAAGCATAAACTACAGTTGAGTGAATAACAGTTTTATAGAATTTTCATTTTAATTTTAAGGGCATCCTTTTATTACATAACACTTTAGAAGCATTTCTCCACTTCATCCATATTCTAGTTTAATCCTATGAATAACATCCTCTATAATTTAGTGGATAAAATAGAGAAAACTGACTTGCAGAAGATCAATAGCATGGAGGCTTGCGTGTGGTAATTTCAAGAATTGTTTATATAACTGACTGTTCTGGTAGTGGTAGTCTCCCTTGCATTTATTCCAAATTTTAACCATTTCGAGAATTTTTTATATAACTTCTACTCTAATTGTTTCATAGCATCTTAATTGACATCAAGTTGCTATTATTCATGAAAGGCTGGACTAAGATTTATTTTTAGTGGCCACAATATAAGATAATGTTACTACTCAATTTTGAGCTTATAATAAGAAATGTCTAGGTCGTCATCAAGTTGCTATTATTCATTAAAAGACTAGAGTAAGTTTTAATGTTAGTGTCAACAATATAAGATAGTGTTGCAGCTCAAATTCAAGCTTATGATAAGAAATATCTGAAATGCATGCATGGAATTCGACCCTTCATTTGATAGGAAATTTACACATTACCTTGGACAGAAATATAGTGTTCACTAGTGGGCTGCTCTTGAATTGTTGAAGAATGTTTGTCCTTTCAACATGGCTGAAGAAAAGATTTAATGTGAAGACAACGGTAATTAACAAACAAATGCTAATAAGGAATCCATCAAGACAAAATTGCACCTTGTTGCACCATAAATCATAGGTTTCCGCAGCTTTGTTGCATAAGCATTAAGTGCAAAAAGATTATCAGAAAAAACAATTATCTTATCACCACGTTGTTCCTCATGAAACCGTATTAAAAATTGGCAAGCTCTGAACTTATTGGGATTCATCACATAAAGGGCCTGTGAGAACAATAACATTCATGTCATGAGGCTTGAAGATATTAAAATAATTCAAAACTTGATAAAACATCCAAATTTCAAAGATAATTTCCAATTCCTTGTAGAGGGAGAGAACACTAGGCCTAGTTCCTTAATTTTTACGAATGCCAAATTTCAATGAACTATTAATTTAGTTTAGCACCCATGTAATTACAAAAAAAATAGACATTGACGCAAGTATGGACTCTAGTTGAAGTGTTCTTTTGAAAAATTAGACAACACAACAATAACCAATACCTAAATTTCATATATAAGTTCAACAACATGAATCATTTTTCTCCATTCAACTCTATTCTTATTATTTCCAATCAGATAATTCTTTATGTGCCTCTGCCCTTTAGTTTCATGCAAATTTAGAAATTATTTTAACATTTGTATACATTATCCCTTAATCCATTCAGATCTTATTTGGACATGGAGACAGAAAAGCTTTCAGAGTTATTTTTTAAAGAAAGACACTTATCAATACACTAGCAGATGCAAGGGGGTTGGCTGCAGGGTGCCCACCAGGTCACAACCAATCGCTTCCACAAAAAAAAAATTTACACAATTATGACTTTACTTTTTGTTGTATATATTACAAGCAAATAACAATGTTTAGAAAGTGCTTGAAAAAAGTGGTGGTCCCACAATTCCTAAGATATTTAAGCAATGTAAAATTGCTTGATGATCCAAATACTTTAAATATTCAATAAAAACATTTTTAGCATCGATACTCACCAAAGCTTACAAAGAGGAACCACAATAAAGAAATAAGATCAAAGTTGGTATCAATACAAAGAAAACCAAATCTGCCAAATGTCTGTTTTAATCAATCATACATTAGATAAGTTTGATTTGTCGATCTAAATGAAAAGAATGTGATTATACTACAACCTTTTTTACAGACTTGGATTTTCAATGTAATTTCAATAAATAACTAAAACAATATTGAGAACTGGATCATCCCTATCCCATGAACAAGTGAAAAACTAGTGATGCAAATATATGATACCATGATGCACCTATCTTAGATGCATGAAATTCAACACCAATATTTTGTATAAAAAAAAGGAAATGTGTCAGACTTTGGTTTGACGAAAAAGGGAGATACATCAGACTTTGGAGGAAATATCAGTGAAAGTTGGGTAATAACAGAGAAACACGCCAAACAAAAACAATACTTCAAAGGACATGAAATTTCACTAGTAATTCATTGGAAATCACAATTAAATGAAAAAATGCAAGTATTTTGTCGGTCCTTGGGAAAAACCAACATTGTTGGTGAAATTTTGAGAACAAGCTGGAGTTGAATCTTATACTTTATGAAACTAAAACACTAATGAAAGTACACCTGCTTCTTTTTTGAGTTTTCCTTTTTTAAATATTCTGCAAAAAATTCCTTTGTCATTGGACACCAGACTTCTGCACATTGAACATTTGCAATGAATCCTCCTTTAACCAGATCTAGCCAGTTTGCTTCATACAATTTTGGTCCAATAAGGAAATTTAAGTCAGTAATCCTTTCATCTTCTCTCACAAGTGTGGCTGCAAGTTGACAGCAAAACAGCATTTGAGAATCAATAAAAGAAAATTCCAAATGATGATTTACATGGTTAAAAGACTTCTGTTAAAAGAGTAACCAGTAAGTCCGAGCTTGCAATGAGATTTAGTGATGCTAATAACCTTCCGAAACATATGAGCTGGAACCACATGAACCTTCAAAAAAGAAAAGCTTAATTCCAAAAAAAATAAAATTGCACAACTATCAAGCATGAAACCACAACGAAAGTTAGAAAATCATATTTTTCTTTAAATGATAATAATTTTCTTTTTTAAACATCATGAAGAAAAAGCCCTTGCATCACTTGTGCTATCTGTAAGGGGTCGTGGGACCCTAATCCAGGGTCCCCAGTCACCTCTATAGTAATATCCCTTTTTCTTTCAACAGTGCTAAGCATTGACGTGTTTAGAAAATGGAACTACCACCTTCTGAACAAGGAGATAATATATTTTTCCGTTATTTTTTTCATACAATTATTAAGTTAGATATAACAAGTGGATCACTGTCAATGCATAGATCTCTTTTTTCAATAAAGAACATGTAACCTAGTATTATCAGACAAGCAAAATAGCAAACAAAGCTCAATGTGGAGGAAACTGTGTAAAATTATAATAATGTATCAAAACAATTCCTTCAACCAACAATTTCTACCAAAAAATCTAATTTCAAAGTTAGTAAATGACTGGTTCCAAGAACACTAAGGATGGATGATTTACCTCATCCATGAGAAGTAAACCCCACTCCCTATTTCTTATCTCTTCAATGATTTTTTCAGATTCTTCGGATCGTTTTCCCCCAAAAGCAACCATGTTGTAGGTGGTTACGACCACACCAGCATTACCACGAAATGTTTCTTTGCTATCAGATGTAAAACGACATATATGTTCATCTCGAACAGTAGACCACAGCTTGAACTGAAAAGCCCACTGATCAACAGAAACTGCATTTGTGGCTAAGCACAAGCAACTCTTTCGGATGCGTGCAGCAGCAGAAACACCAACCAATGACTTTCCTGCTCCACATGGGAGTACAATAATTCCAGATCTCGCTCGACCTAAAATATAATGTTATTTGAACATTTAAACATGTCATTTTCATAGTATAACTATGCAATATATGTTGTTACTATAAAGATGAATTTTAAATATTAATAACCAAGTTCAACCCAGAAGAATCATGTAGACAATTATAAAACCATATATTCAAATACTGTGTTAAGCATGAACAATGTAGCTTTATAGGAGAGGAAAGAAGATCATAGCATCTCTGACAATAGCAACAAAATCATGAAGCAACTCATCAAAGAAAATTTTAAACAAAGAAAAGTTTTCAAGACAATCATAAAATTCAGACAAACAATGTTTTATAAAAATTGGCTAAAAAATAAGCCACATAAATTTATGCTACTATTGACAAGTGTCCAGAATATTAACTGCAACAAAGCTCCAAAAAGAATTTATTATCTGAAATCATTACGATTTTGAATCTCCAGCACAAAAAGAATACAGGTGGATGACTATTATTTCCATCGACAAAGAAGTAAAGGTACATTTTATTAGCTGCTTATTAAATTTACACAGGATGCAAAATAATATAATTCTTTCAAGCAATCTGAATCTCTATCAATTTTTACATCTTCCCAGTTTGTCAAGAATAACTAGATAAATATTTTCATTTATTAGCTCCAGTTAGTCACACGGTTTTAAAAAATAATACATTATACTGTTTTGTCTAACTAAATTAATTATACCAAACAGTTTCCTATCAGATTCATATCACGTAAGCTTTCATTGTGTTGGACTAGAATTATGTGTATATCAGAAAGTTAATCTAGATAATTAAAAAGCCAAGTCCAAGAATACTATCCAGTGAATAATACATTCTCCCTACTACAATATCAATTATAATATGAATCCTTGTCAAAATAATATGAAACACAATTCCAGCAGATTCCTATCAGGAAATTAGTATATGAGAAATTGAGACCAAAGCATATGAATGAATGAAGCTACTAACTAAAATCTTACCATTTCCAAACATCTTACTAAGACTCTTTTCCTGGTATGGTCTTGGTTGTGCTTCAGGTTTTAATTCCATGTTCAGATCTGGATTCACCTGTACAACAGTGTACCACTTCCTAATCATATGTTATATGAACATGCAACTTTGAAATTAAACATTGCATCATACCCTAGTTATATCAAGCAAATAAGAAAGTAACCAAGTACTTTTCTTAATGCAAAGAGACAACTCCTTTACAAGTTACAACATGGTATGTCTCCTCCATAACTCTAGGGTCTGTTTATGGGTGCAGAAATTATAGAAAAGAAAATGACAAGAAATTTGAAATTTACGAAAAATGAAAATGGTGAAGTGCAGAACTTTTGAATATTTGTACACCTGTTGAAAATAACAGAATTTGAAATTTAGGTATTCATAGTGAGACTTGAACTAATAAAACTTGAAATAACTTTCATATTAATATCATTAACCTCAACTTAAGTTTGGGTATGCCAGTATGTCGTTCTATTTGATTGGTTTGGTTGGTTTCTCTATTGTTGTTTCTTGTTTATTTTCTCTCTAAAGTTTTGGTCTAGTCCCCCTCACTCTCTAACTACTTATTTTAATTGAGTCCCTACCCCATAAATAGATTAGGGGTTTCTCCTTAAAAAACTTTTAAATTTGAAATAACAATTATCTTCTGCAAATAATTTTTATAATAATATTTTTTATTTGAAAATACTAATAATTATTTTCATATAAAGATATTTTAAGAAAGAGATATTATCTTCTTCCATCAATTTCACTGCCTTTAGTGATCTGTAAAATCCAAAATTTTACATAATAGAGTTCAACAACAAAATACAGATTCACATTCTATTTGTCCACAATGAGTGTAAAATTTAACCAGATGAAAAGGCCAAATCTCCAAAACATGAAGCATCTAGATCTGAATTAGACCACCAATTCCAAGGATATTGGAGTGGCACCCATACATTATATGTTTAATAAGAAGAAAGAGAGAGGGGGAACAGATCTCATAGTAATAGAAGATGCAGTGTTAAGAATCCTTGTGGCCCTGAACAAGCCCCTTGGTCCCATCTATAGCAATCAACTTCATCATCCCCTCCCCAAGATGTTGTGTCACCTCTAACACAAGCTGAACTAAATTATCAAGCAGCTTAAGAGAGATCAAGATGGAGGGAATCCCCTCCTCAAATATCACATCAACAACTACACCGACAAGCTGGCATATGTCCCTGATTGCATCTAAATCAGCAAACTTATTGGTGATCTTGCCTGTGGGTCCACTGGGTGCCTTAGATTAAGAGGGAGGTGAAGGCAGCAGTTGTGACAGATTGCAACCAAGTGAAGTTTTAAAGAAGTTATTCAATGCAACTCATGGACTGAAATGTAATGCAATAGGGCAAAGGTGGTGTTCACAGATGAAGTTTCCCATGATTTCAAATGTGCAGGTGATGGGATTTTTATTTAACGGAAGTGATGAGAATTCATTTCTCATCATTTCCTTTTATACCAATTCCACTTGTATAAACCTCCCTATTGTACATCAATATACTATTTGTGGTTGATAATCACACCCATATGATAGTTGTGGTCAATGAACATCTTTTTTTGGTATTACTCAATCTTCTCATCAACATGTAATCACTAATCATATTATCTTTCCATTATAATGATTTCCACTTCCATCAATGTATTTTCTTATTGAATCAAGTCACCAATGTATTTTCTCTACAGTTTGTCCCCACCAACACCATAAATTCATTCCATACAAGGGAAAAAAAATGAAAATTCTACATTCAAAAACAAATGAGCATACCTGCCATCTGTTTGACAAATTAGCAGGATGCAATGAACCCATTCCCTCCCCAGCATTGGAAAAAACAAGCAAGAAGGTTGGATGGCAGGGAATGAAGAAAAGTGGAAGAAATCACTAAAATGGCAATTATGCAGGGGGGCTAGGGTTTTGCAACGAGGAAGACAATGAATCAAACAGACATGAGAAAAAATCCACCAAGTAAAAAAAAAAAAATATCACAAGCATGCAGAAATACAGCAACACCAAGGACACAAGCCAAGATTGCACCACTATATCATCTAGAACCTCTACCTACCATCATCCATCTTTTCAACCATTCAAGTACACACTTGAAAATAAAAAATCTAAAGTGAGTTTCATCTTGGACCAAGTATTAGAAAATTTTTCTGTTTCTCTATAATCATCTTCATTGCCAGACCGCATGTGATGAATAAACCAAATCTTCATCCAACTATTACTCCTAGTACTTCTGGCAGCCCACACCTCCAAAAGTCCCAGAAACACATCTAATGGTCACTGGTCAGCCTAATCAGGTAAGCCCAACATCAGCAAATGGGACAACCAAAATAGAGGTGTCACCATTCTTCTACTTTGATATGTAATTTTGTGTACTAAGTTTTTTGTAAAGGTTAATGGTCCCCACTACATAGTGTGAACGATATTGATGAGGTGCATACACATGGCAATAAGGGATTATTTCCTCTACTGTAAAGACCATAAATTAGTGAAATTACTTGGGGAAGACAGAGTATTAACCCCTTCCAAACAATTATTTCAAATTCTTCTCCAAAGAGTCCAATGGGAGGTTCACCATTGTCTGAAGAAGGAAGTGCATTTTGAAAGAGGTTCTCCAGTACCACATACAAGAAAGAGTGTTGGTTCTCCACCCTCCAAACTCAAAACACCATAGGAAAGCAAAGATCATCTCAATGACTACCACAAGCAGTACAGCATTCAGTTCATCACTGCAAACATAGGGAGGAAGTGCAGCATTAGATCAGCTTGGCATCAAAGTCAATCAAGTCCATAGAGGTGAACAAGCTCCACTTCTAAATGACCAGCAGATGGAAGCCTAAGAAAATTGGCAAATGATGAGAGACATGACAAAGGCTAAAATTGAGGAGTAGACTGTGACCAAGGTAGTGTTTAGGACAAGAAAGATGTCCTGCCTAGATCCTCCTTAAAGCCCAACTTTCCTGTAAATGGGGGCAGAGGCGATCCAATAGGGTGGCTACTCAGAGTTAAATGGTTCTTCAACTATAACAAAGTGCCCAAAGCAAAGAAAATTAGGTATGTCACACTACATCTAGAAGATGATGTTATTCAATGGTATGATTAATACAAAAGGACCAAGCTAATACAATCTTGGCTCAAATTCAAGGAGGATTTACTGGTGCACTATGAGATGAAACTAGTAGCAAAGATCAAGAACTAGCACACATCACCAAGGAAGGGGCACCCACAATCTCAGGGCATTCTTAGGCCCAAAACCATGTGAATGTAAGCAAGGGGGAGAACTCAAAAGGCACTCCTAATGATTGAAAGTGAGAGTACCCACAATTTTATGACTCTGCAACTACTGGAGGGTCAATGAAACAAACTCCATTGAGTTACATGATCAATTGTTGTAGGAGGGAGTCTCTATATGGAGAGCAAGGTAACCAACGTTCCAATAAGTTGGCAAGGAGTGGAAATACTACTTGATCACTATTTAATAGAAGTGGGTTTCTGTAACATTATCATCAATGTGTAATGAATTTAGTAGTGAGGTTTATTTGAAATGGACCTTGACCAAAAAGTAATGAAGTTCCGATGAAAGGGGTGGGACTTCACCCAGAAAGGTCTTAACTCTTCCTTGGTGGAAGAAATTTCCACAATGAAGATGACTTAGGAGTGGAACACAATCCACAAGAGGGTTATTGTGAATTTAGTAGAAGGGAAGGTTCCTAATGATGAAATGCAAGCATTGTTAGTGAAGTTGCAGACCTCACCACATCATTTTACAAATGTGATTTAGGAGGCCAAGCCTTTGCCACTTGCTTGCCCCACTAACCATCAAATTTTCCTTGAGGATGAAGCAAGGCCAGTGAATGTTCCACCCTATCGATAGCCCCATTTTCAAAAGATGAAATCAAACGACAAGTGCAAGCTTTCTTAAAGGCAAGGATTATTCAACCTTCAACTAGTGCCTTCTCATCGCTCATTGCTTGGTAAAACATGATCATATACAAAAAATTAATATCATTGGAATGCATATATTTAGATAGATGTATGATAATACCATAAGGGATAACCTTAAAAGAAATTTTATTAGGAATAAAGTAAGATTTGCACTTATTAAAGATAACATAAAAGAAAATCAACTTAGGTGGCTTGGTCATATCTTTAAGAGACCAAGGAATACATTAATTAAGAAAGAGGATTTAATTAGAGTAGAGAAAATCAAAAGAGGTAAAGGTAGGCTTAAAATTACTTAGAAATTGTAAGAAAATATTTAAATTTAGATATTTAACCAAACACTTGGTAATAGATAGAAATATTTGAAAGAAAATGATTCACATGATCAACCACACAATGAGATTATGGTTCAATTTGTTGTTATCGTACATGTAATAGTTTGAAGTAATATACATTGAAAGCATGGTATTATCACTCAACACATACTTGTTGATGGTAAATGTTTAAATGGTATTTACAAGGTCATTTTTTCTATTTTTAAACATAGTTCCCATGCATTTAGAAAGAAAACAATTCATTTAAACTACCCCCACATTTTCCATGAAATTGATTAGTCAACCTCTAAAAAGAGGTATAGTTGATCTAGAAGGAACCCCTTCTAGCTTATCCCAATGCTTCCCAATCCATCAAACCAAAACAAACATAAGAGGTCAAATTTGATCATAGCCATGGACAATTAGATTCCATTTCATAACTACAAACTACAAACATTATGATTCATAGGTTAAGTTTCAAATGAAAGGAAATATGCACATTCAAGTATGTTGACAAATTACTATTCCATTGGTTAACTGCTGATTGAAACTTACCGTATCATTTCTGAAGTCATATTCCTCAAGCATAGGATAATTCAAGGCATTAGGCAAACAACGTTGCTTGACATTCTCAACCTGCAATAATGAAGCTGAAAATTCAACTGTTGACAATGAATTTTCTAGTGCAATGATTGACTTTTCCTAAGAACTGAAAACCTGTGAGGGATCAATTTCAAAAGAATGTGTTTCTTTGTCTTCTGCTGCAGCAGCCAAGTCAACTCCACTAAGCAATTCATCATGACTGCTTCCAATCTCTCTTGCTGTTTTGCTAACAGTAAATGCATCAGATCCATGGGAATCCTACATTTTTTAAAGAACAAAAGGTACAACAATATGTGAGCAAAGTGAAGCCTTCCTTCATATAAAGATGATTTTTTTGCCTACGAACAAATTTAAAGAAGGCATCTTTTATCTTCTCATCTTACATCTAGCAGCTTATTTATGTAATATGTAGTAGAGAAAATGCACAGTGATAGTATCAAAGAACCAAAGCTAAAGAAAAGACATTTTTATCTACAAACATATATTCATCTTAAAGGGTGAGCCTTGGCACAAGGCAATGTTGCTCCATTGTGGCTTGAAGGTCACAATATCAAATCTTAGGGAACGATTTCTCTATTCATGTAGGTAAGACTATGTATAGTAGTCACCTCCAAACCCTACGTTGATGGAATATTTATGCATTGAGTTTACACTTTTGAAACATATATTTATCTTATATATTTCTACACAATGCACAGAGAAGATGTTGGTAATTGAACCGTACAACACAAACCTTGCCTTATGGTTTTTTATCAAAGACGGCCTATAAGATATGAAAACTAGAGCACAATTAGGATTGAGCAGAATTCATGAATTGAACTTCCAAGAAACAGGAATGAACTGAATTCATTAAGTCATTATCATAGTAAAATTTCATAAGCTATTAAAAGATCTGAAACATTTATAAATACCTCAGATGGTAAATGTCTTGCTCGAGAAATTACATCATCCCTAAGCAATGTCTTCAACACCTAATGGTATGCACCAAAAAATTATGAATTAACAAATCATCCAATGAAAATACAAAAAAAGGTGGACCTGTAAATAGGAAACTTATGGATATTACTTGCCTCAGGAAATGGGGACTCAACAAAGTACCGGTTCTTCTTAAGCACCAACTTGACCTTCCCATAGTTGGTCGTTGAGGCATGGATGAAATCTATCATTTCATGAGGCAACTTTGTCTTGGAAAGCTTATTTAACACACCAATGATTGTATCCGTCTCGAGCCCAACAGACACAGCAGCATAAAGGGAGTGTGGCGTCAAATTGTACTCGTGCATAGATTCTGGCCTAAACATTCATAACCAAAAGAAAATAATTACCGAGAAAACATTTTTTTTTTGAGAGATACCAAGCAAAAAAAACACAAAAGGCAATAGTAAGACGTAAGAAAGGTTCAAAAAGGAACCTGCACACCGGTTCAGCAATTGCAATGAGGAAGTCGTATGCTTGCTTGTACAGAGGAGAGAAAGTCTCAAGGAAGATACGTCCATCGGCACAAGCCCATAGGGGCCGATTCATATGATCAGGTTTCAACTCCAACTTGGTGAAATCCCTCTTTTTGCCGTCGTCTCTATCACCTTCACCAAAATCAACCGTCCAAAGCAACATTTTCAAAATCTATTCGAATAAAATTTATCAGAGGGAAGAAAACCAAGCAGACAAGAATCGCACCATCACGCCTATCGTCAATGAAGTCATCCATATATTCGCCCCCGAAAGCATCCTCCTCTTCTGCCACCTGCCGAATTGAACAACAAAAGAACAACAGAATCGACAGGACTACAATCCGAACGGGGACGCAGGGTCAAATGCAAGAAAATCGGTAGTCTCTTACCTTCGCATGATGCTTCTGCCTCTTACTAGGGCGGCCCTTTTCAGCTGCAAAAGAAAATGAAAAATCCAGTGAACAGCCAAAAAAAACAACAAAACAAAACAAAACTGCGATTGTTCGCGAAGTTCAACGACGCCGATGAGAAATTACGATCGATTTGTAGACGAGATTGAATACGCACCGTTCCCAGCCATGGCGATCTGAACAACTAAGAAGGCAAGGATGAAGGACGGGTGGTATCGGATGAACTGGTGTCGTCGCCCGTCGCCGCTCAGGCTCGAGCGAGACAAACGGAGGAGCTGCTGCTTTTCATGAATTTTGTATAATTACGAATATTATAGCAAATTAATCATTTCAAAAATCGAGAAATTGATTTTTTTAAAAAAAAAATTAAGTTTACAATATTTATGTTATTTTTATAACGAGGGCATGAGTTCTATAGGTACTTACAGAAGTCGATTTTGCTCACGATTGACAGTTGAAATTATATAACTTAAAAGTTACTCTGTAGATAAAATTTAAAAATGTTCTCTTCTTCACTTAAAAAGACACGTACACTCTCTCTCCCTTAACTTTAAAAGTTTGTACGTATATTTTGAATTATTGTATTAATTAATTTATGAACATTATTTATTTATTTATTAATTACGAATATAGTGAGTAAATTTGAAAGAAGTTTGTGGATTAACATATGTGATAATTTATTGTTTTAATATGTTGGAGTAAGTAATTAATAAATTATTTAAATCAATGACTTAAATTTTTGATGAACAGCTAAAATATTTGTGTGGTTTTGTATTTTATATTTTTAATTAATTGATTTAATTATTAAATCTATCTTCAATTTAATTATAAAATATTCATATAATGCACAAACCTTCAAAAACACTCAATTCAAAAAATGACAAAAATATTTTACTTATCCACAAACCTTCATTTTCACTATCACTGCTAGCAAACTTATAACTGCTACTCCAACTATCTGAACTAACTATTTCAACTTGTTTCTATGTAGTGGTGACTTTAAATCAATCTTCAAACTCTTCAACCCTACTTTTAGGAATGAACCGTTCTAAAGTTGACGGTTGTGGATGGATGAGTTTAGTCTTCTTAGGCTTTGGAGCAAGCTTCTTATATCTCCTTTTAGTAAGTCTTGAAGACTCTACTAATTCAAATGTACTGAGCGGTGTCATGGAATCAGCAAATGATTTTAACACATATCACTCAGCACACCTGATATTGTGTATTTTTTCTCATTGCGACCATAATCGTAGTCGCTAATTCTCTGTTTCTACATTTTTCTTCTCCTCAGCAACAAGTTCAAAAACCTCAAGAGAGAAGTCATACCTCGACTTTAATAGCTCTATCTCTTTGTCGACCTTGTCGATTTTGACCTACTATGTACGCAGGAGTAGTGGTGGAACTTGAATGGTCTTCTTCTCACATGTCATTACTATGTTACTGTGAGTGAAGCTTCTTCTCCAAGTGACGCACCACACAATTGCCCGGGAAGACTAGGGCACAGGGCATTACGAATTTAAGCCTTATATATGCTTAGAAATTGGGGCACCTGAATCGAATATTCGAGTGCTAATTAATTTAACATTAACTTAAATTACCATGAGATCATGTTTAAACATTAATTAAGCATTCATCATCAATACATAATAGTCGACAATGTCCCCATTTTTGATGATCACCAAATTAATTTGATGTTGTAATTATCTATTGTTTTCATTTTCAATTTTCAATTAATTTGATGTTGTATTTAACTTTTTCATGTTCTTAAAACACCTAAAGTTAAGAATTTTAAGTGTAATTATCTATTATTTTAAGTGTACTTATCTATTGTTTTAATTGTGAAGTATATGTCCCCACTTTTGTCATTATTGAACAAAGTATTGGGGTTAGAGAATAATTAAAAGTATTCAGTCAAATAAAATTAATAAATCCACCTTTACCTAAAAAGTTAAATAAGATAAAAATACCCTTGAATTACAATTCAATCACTTATACAAACAAAGCTTCCAATCACTTAACATTACAATTCAACAAGAAATCAGAAAAGTACAAGTTATCCTTGATTTCTCTTCTGATTTTAAACAGTACTGGTTATAGTTTCTAAAATTTGTCGACTAATTTGTTCTCCTAATTGTGTAATATAGGCAACCATTGTAGGAGATAATAAATCTTGTCTGGTCGAAGTATGTGTCTGTTCACTTGTTGATTGTTGGCTATATGTCTGTAACTGATGCATTAAAAATGAATTTCTTATATTCCGCTACTATAAAAGATCTTGTCTTGAAGAATTTTCTAGGTCACTGATTGACATCATATCCTATGCTCAATATCAACTTCACAAGACTAATTCCATAAAATAATTTTGAATATCTATGCTGTATGGAATCCAAAAACAATGTACACCAATTCAGTTTTATTTTCTGCATCACATCATATGTAGCATATAAACAAATTCTCTCAATATGTTCACCATGCCCTTTTTTCTGAAAAATTTGTGCTTGCAAAATTTTGACTATAAATTTGGCTTTTCCATTAAGATGTTCAAGATACTACAATCTTCCATGTGAATGAGGGGTTCTTGCTATCGAACTGATGTTCCAATCTAGCAAGTTCAAAGATGTTCTACCTAATTGTACACTCTCATTTGTCAATTTAAGAGTATCATATACCAACTGATGAGTGATTTCAAAAATAATCTTATCTATGTTGGTAAATAATTTACCCTCCTCAACATGCAAGTTAGCATAGAATGCAACAATTACTTCTCTGAATACATCTAACTTACAGTTTGTTGGTATAATATATAGCAGACCTTGAAAGTGTAAGAGATCTTTAATCTCTTGTAAATCTTTGAAATTTACTGGTCTTTCATATAGTATCTCATAATTAAAAATTTTATTATAATTGTCCAGACATTCTCGATTTCTAAAATATAGATTTTGTACTGACATACCTTCCTCAGGAAATGAATGAGAAGTACTTGACAAATCTTCAACATTCTCTGTTTGTGACTAATATACAACCAATCTCAACTTATCTTCATTCTGTACTTGTAAAGTCTCTTGTTGCTAATTTGCATACTCTTCTTCAGTTTGAAAATCAAGAGATTCTTCTATTCCTTGTCCAGTTGAGATTCATGGGGGATTGTAATGCTTTTCCATTAAAACTGAAATTTGATGTTCTATAGTTTCCTCCACCCTACTTTTAAGGGTCAACCATTCTGAAGTTGACAGTTGTGGACGGATGGGTTTAGTGTTCTTAGGCTTTGGAGCGGACTTCTTATGTCTCATTTCAGCAGCTCTAGAACACTCTCCTATTTCAAATGTATTGAGCGGTGTCATGGAATCACCAAATGATTTTAACACATTTTGCTTAGCACACTTGATATTGTGTAGTTTTTCTCTTTGTGATCGTAATTGTAGTCGCAAGTTCTTTGTTTTTGCATTTTTCACCTCCTCTACAACAACTTCAAAGACCTTGAGAGAGAAGTCATACCTCCACTTCAATAGCTCTATCTCTTTGTCGACCTTGTCGATTTTGACCTACCATGTACACGGGAGTACGAGTGGAACTTGAATGGTCTTCTTCTCGCATGTCATTGCTACATTATTGTGAGTGAAGCTTCTTCTCCAAGTGACGCACCACGCAGTTGCTCTTGCTCAGGAAGACTAGGGCACAAGGCATTACGAATTTAAGCTTTATATATGCTTAGAGATTGGCAGTTAAAGTTGTCGAATTTTTATAATCAGATCTTACCATAAAGATATTTGCTATTCAATACTACCTTTAGTCCTTAACTGAAGTTGTCACGTGTAATTCACATGACGAGAGAATCGGCATTTTGTATTAAAAGACTGGACGATTATATTAAAAGACTGGAGTTTTAATATAAGCACATGACTTTTTAAATTAGGCACATGCGTTGTACAATTTGACCGTTAACTTAATGTCTTTCATATAATCGATTTTACTTAAATGAAATAAAACACAATAACATGTGGAAAATAATCGATTTGAAGAAAACGTGAAAATGTTGAATACATTATTTTACTCAATTTTATGACTTAATATTTAATCAAAATATTTTTTAAATTCAAACTGAATTAATTAAAAATCAAATCCACCCTAATATTTAAATTACTAGATTAAGTATGTTTAATATGTAGTACACTTCGGCTTTATATTCGAAGGGGTATAGTTAGGTAAATAATAGTTATATATGAATATAGTTCGTGAAATATATCGATAGAATGTCACATGAAATTTTAAGTTCACACGTGATGAAAGAATCGGCGTTTTATGTTAAAAGACTACACGATTGTATTAAAAGACCGATGTTTTAATATGAACACGTGACTTTTTAAATTAGACGCGTGCGTTGTACAATTTGCCGTCAACTTAAGGTCTTTACTTTACAGTTTCACGTAGAGTAAAGTCTCCCTTTACAATTCTTTCCAATATTATTTAAATGTTAAATACCTAATCTTAAAAAATTATCACTTTTTTGAAAATCTTAAATAATCGATTTTACTTAAATGAAATTAAACACAACGACACGTGGAAAATAATCGATTTGAAGAAAACATGAAAATGTTGAATACATTATTTTACTCAATTTTATGACTTAATATTTAATCAAAATATTTTTTAATTCAAACTGAATTAATTAAAAATCAAATCCACTATAATATTTAAGTTACTCGATTAAGTATCTTTAATATTTAGTACACTTCGGCTTTATATTCGAAGGGGCATAGTTAGGTAAATAACTGTTACATATGAATATAGTTTGTGAAATATATCGGTAGAATGTCACATGAAATTTTAACTTCACACGTGACGAGAGAATCAGCGTTTTATATTAAAATACCGGATGATTGTATTAAAAGACCGGCATTTTAATATTAGCACGTGACTTTTTAAGTTAGGTGCATGCATTGTATAGTTAGGTCATCAACTTAACATCTTTACTTTACGGTTTCGCGTAGAGTAAAGTCTCTTTTTTCAATTCTTTCCAATATTATTTAAATGTTAAATATTTAATCTTAAAAAATTATATCACTTACATATGACATAATATTTAATCAAAGTCCCTTTTAAATCAATATTAAAATATTTGAAAATCAAAACCACCCAAATAATTCAATTGACGGTACTTCCACCTAATTGTAAGGTAAAGTCACAGAACTACCGTTTATAGATGGGTCTGTAAACGATACTTCTGTCTGCTGCTACTTTATTTTTACGGTACTTCCACCTTATTTTAACGTTGAAAAACCATTTGACAGTTTTCTACAACGATAGCAGGGTTACTCTTGAAGCTATATATGAATCTGTATGCACTAAACATACTTAAATGATAAAAATAAGTTTTGTTATAGAACATTAACAATAAATTCTTCATCAAAACAGTAAAGATAATTAATCGAAGAACATTATCCTTAACAATCTCCACATTTTTTATGACTACAAAACTAAACATATATATTAAAAAGATATATGTTACCCAACATAATTCCTAACCTAAAGGAATTTTAATATTTTAATATTTTAATATATTACATCAGTTTATTTGACTAAGACAGTTACATCGACATATATCTCACTAAAACAATTACATCAGTTTATTTGTAATGTAAGCTTCCTTGTGTCATACTCATCTTCAGGCATCATCTTCCCTGTTTTATTAATGAGTACCTACATTAAGGCAAATAGTTATGTAATGACCTAGTTCCCTACACTCATGATACATCCTTCTCTTCTTTTGGGTGTTAATTTCTTTAATGGAAGCTTTTAGCCATTGAGAATGGGCAGGTCTTTCTTTGGTTTTTTTTGATGTAGATGGATCATTCACCACAAAACTAGTTGGTAAATCAACTGTGGTTGGGTTATTTCCACTTTGATCATCTTGTGTACACTGCACACTTAATCCATCGGTTCTCTTCAACAAATCATCAAAAGTTGATTCACTAATGCGTACTGTTCTGTTAAAGTGAAAGCAGTGTTCACCAATTTGAAAGCACTAAATCGTAAGTCTCATCTCATGAGAGGAGTAAACCTATGACAGATACAAAAAGATGTTTCATCGGCATCAATGGAAATAAAATTCTTTGATAATATAATAAACATACCCGTTAACATGATCTGGTGGTCCACCAATAGTACTACTGTGATATCTGCAATGAATGGTCCATCTATGCAATATATATTTGCTTGGTACGTGAGTGATCTGTTTCTTCCATAATACAGAAAAATGACAAAGAAGACCTTCATTTTTAAATTTCTTGCATGAACAGCATACATCATAATTGGTCTCCATATTCAAACTAACTATTTTAGGTTTGCTTGCCATCATTGAATTCCAAACTTCAAAACAATATTGCACACCTACTTTGCTTATTTTTGTATTAAGATACGTCAATGCTTTTCTCATTTCATCTTGGAATATAGAAAAAATCTTCCTTGTATAACTTGTAGTAACCTGAATTTCAATTGAGGTAGAGAACAAAAGTGTCAACTTTGTTGTCAAAGTAATTAAGTTTTCATATTCCTCAAATTGACATCTTGCTTTCAATACTCTATCATATTGGAAATCAAATTCTGAAATAGGAGTATGAGAATGTACATACCCATCAAAAAATGCATTTACGCTCTCAAACCTTTGACTTGTGGTCATGCCTACCACAAATATATCTTTTATATAGCATGGAACCTAATGCTCTCGGATGGTATACATGTAATTCAGCCAAGAGTTACCATGCAATGTTGGATATTTAACTGTCAATAATTCTCACTCCTTTTCAAACTCATCAGGAGTCATTGCACCATATATACATTTATTGTAATCAACCTTGAAGTTGATATCAGTGCGCATCTTTGGGACATGACCAATGACATTTCAGCCAATATGCCAAGAACAATAATGATGTACAGAATCTGAAAAAACTTCAGGAATAACTACACACATTGCATGATCTTGATCTGTAATAATAACCTTTGGATTCTTGCCATACATACAAGTTTGGAATGTACTAAATAACCAATGAAAGATTTCTTTTGTCTCATCTACTAGTAAAGTACACCCAAACAATGTAGACTGCTGATGGTGATTTACTCCAGTAAATGGTGCAAAAGGTATGTTGAAATTATTGGTCCTATAAGTGGTGTCAAAAACAACCACATCTCCAAACTTCATATATGCTTCACGAGCCCTTCCATCAGCCTAGAAAACACTTCTGATTATATGATCTTCATCTAATTCAAAACAGAAAAAATAATTTGGATCCTTATAACTTTGTTATTGAAAATACTGTACTACCATCATACATTCCTTGCCCATATTATTCTTTCGCCTATTTCTGTTAAGGTGAATAACTTGATCAAGACTAATATTTTGTTGTGATATATTTGAAAGAACATGTGCCGCTTTGGAAGGTTGAATACCACATTCTGAGAGGGTATTTAGTAACCTTTTTGATACAGATGATATCTTTTTATGAGATCTTAACATATTCGATTTTGCAAGTGATGTGTAAGCACTAAAATTGTGCTTATTTTTATACTATTATTTATGCCTTTTAGAAATTAAATGATAACAAATGCATGATTATAACCAAGATTTTATTATTTTAGCATTTGATTGATTATGCATAAAAATATAATTAAATAATCCAAAATGCACAATTTTACCATATTATATGATTTAATGCTTATGGAAATGAATCTAACCCTCTTGAGATGAACTTTATTTATTTTTGTAACTTTTTTG
>JAMKPZ010004473.1:0-28105 GCA_024699675.1 Amphibolis antarctica
TTATATTTACATATAACAACATCAACATTTTACCGGATCATATCAACGTTCTTATATTTTTCCTCGTGCATTTACATATATTTACTATTCTAGAATAGTAGTAGATCATTTACTAGGTTATAACTCATCATGTATGTATTTTTTTATGGTTTTGAACTATGATACGGCTAATCAAGGGCATCATGGTTTGGGTTCATGACGTTTTCCTTGGAGATCGAGTAGGAGCATTTCTTTCCTTTTTTTATTTATTTTTTTCGTTAGATACCAAGGGATACATTGATAAAAATAATACGCCAAAACTTTTAATATCTTTCGTATTCTTGTAAATTCGTAGTTTTATAAGATTTAACTTAAGAGAAAATTTGTATTTTTGAAAAATATAAGAATAGTAAAATATAATAAATCAAACAAAATTTTATTTCTCACTATTTTTTGTATTTTTTTAAAATATAAACTTTTTAAATCTTAAACTCTAAACTTCATGTATCAAGGGTATATTTGTTGTAAAGGTAGAATTATGTTAAATGAAGTTTACGTTTTTCAAGAAATGATACGATTTACGATGTAAATATTTTTGTATAATTTTTAATATAAAATGTTAAAATTGTTTGGTAAATATTATTATAAACTACTGTAATGCATAATAAAAAATTGAAATATATAGTAAAAAACTCTTCACCAAACAATAGAGATGTTAATTAGACTATGTCAGGTTGACCTAGCATAATCTAGTACAATTTAACTGTGCCGATCAATGACACAGCATAAATAAAAATTCGTTAGGTCAACCCTTAGCCAATTTGTGTCAGCTTGGCACGACACAAAATCGACATGACATGGCCTAGCACACTTGTGTGACGAACCTAGGGCGAGCGACTGGGTGAAGAGCAAAGGAGGGGGCAATGTAGTGGCAGGAAGTAGCGAGGTTGGCAGAGGTAGGGTGGTCCAACAGTGGCGGCAAGCAGCAACGATCAGGCGTCACTGTGTCTGCAAAATGGGTAGGTTGTTGAGCATTGGCAAGCTAAGGTTTGGCCAAGAAGAAAAGGGGAAGAAGAGGAGAGAAGAAAAGGGGAAGAAGAGAAGAAGAAGAAGAGAATGTGTGTGCAACGGTCGACACAACGAGCAAGGTGGGCGAGGCACAACAAGTGGCCAGTGGGGTGCAAGTGCAACGGTTGGGGACCTTGGGGTCGAGGCGCAACGAGTGATGACATGGTGCAATAGGCAAGGCCACAAGGTAGAGCAGGGTGGGCATCCAGGTGGCGAAACTTTTTTCTATAAATTGGAGGAGTTGGGTTGAATTTTTTTTTTCACTCAACTCCTCTAATCTCAATTCTCAATTCTTCTCAATTCCTCTAATCTCAACTCTTCTAATCTCAATCTCATTCTCAAGTTCTCAAATTTTTTCGCTTAATTTACAATTCACAAATTACAAACAATGGTCAACTACCAAGGTCAAAGTTCTGAAGGCTACGAATATCTTTAATAAGACTTTCTTGAAGTTGAAGTGACGTCGTCAATGAAGACTACTAAAGGTTCAACTTTAACTGTATCGTTGAGGAAGTCTTAGAAGAGAACTTTAATCTGGTTAAATTACGTAATAGTGATGAAAACTATAACGAACGGTACTTTAGAAGAACGAGCCTTTTGTAACCTTTGTAACACTGACTTCTTTTGCACAATGTCTGATGGTACAAGTCATTTAATTAGATATATTAGTAGATGTGAAAATAAGAATAATGATAAAACTATTCAAATTCAACTTTCTTTTACTCCTGAGGATAGTGTTAGCTTATGGATTTATGTTTTCAAAGAGCTAAGAACTTGCATGTTAAATTTATTTTTCTAAAAAATTTATCAATAAGTTTTGAAGGTAATAAATATTTTGATGAATATATTAGTAAAATATATTACAACATGAATAGTATTTTTCGAATCAACTGATCGTACCTAAGTTGACTCGTTAACTTTGTGAATTATACCAATACAACACAAATAGTATAATATCGACACAAAATTTATACTAGATCGTGATTAACATATCTACCAAACAACATCAAGTCTATTATAACTAAATAATAATAATTAAATATTATTTAAAAATGATCTAATATTAACATTATCAAATTCCCGCATTTTTCACGTATCCCCCGCATATTCTACCCATGCGGTTTCCCTCCGTCCCCCCGCTTCTCTCGAAACTCGACTGGTCTCTGCTCCCGTCACCACCACCGCCACCCCGGGCAGCCACCACCAAAAGCAGAGCATCAGAGCAACGTTGCCTCGCCCTCCTCCAGTGCTGCTCCACCCTCCCGTCTCTCCTCCAGATCCAGACCCACATCCTCAAATCGGGTCTCCACGCAGACATTCTTCTCCTCACCAAGTTCACCTCCACCTCCTCCTCTGTCGGTGCCCCGCCCGCCTCTGCTGCGTCTCTTCTCTTTGCCCCTGCCTCTCCCGTCCATCTGTACGACACGTTCCTCTTTAACACGGTCATACGCTCCTTCGCCCAGTCCGACACCTCCAAAAAAGATGCCGTCTTTTACTTCTGTCTCATGCTTAGATGTGGTGTTGCTCCCAACAATTTCACCTATCCTTTTCTCCTCAAGGCCTGTGCTGGGAGTCAAGATCTTGATATGGGCCTGCAGGTCCATGGCTCTTGTGTTAGGTCTGGGTTCGAGCATGATCCTTACGTTCGGAACACTCTTATTCACATGTATTCAGCCTGCGGCAGTGCTGGGATTGGGCTTGCGCGGAAGGTGTTCGATGGAATGTTGAAGACGAGCCATGTCACATGGAGTGCGATGATAGGTGGGTACGTCAGGTCAGGATTGTCCATTGAGGCAGTTGCTGTTTTCCGGGAGATGCAGGTTGCGGGAGTGAGGCCGGATGAAATTACTATCGTCTCCGTGCTTTCTGCATGTGCTGACTTGGGTGCACTTGAGCTTGGAAAATGGATTGGTTCGTATGTGGAGAGGGAGAGGATCCCCAGGACCTTGGAACTTTGTAACGCGCTGGTTGATATGCTTGCTAAGTGTGGTGATATTGATGGTGCGGTGGCATTCTTTAACCAGATGCCAGAGAAGAGCATCATATCATGGACTACAGTGATCGACGGGCTTGCGATGCATGGACAAGGGAGAGAGGCTGTTACGGTTTTTGACGCAATGAATGCTACTGGAGTGGTGCCTGATGATGTTGCCTTCATTGGTGTGCTCTCTGCCTGCAGCCATGCTGGGATGGTTGATGAAGGGTGTCGGTATTTCGATTTGATGAGGAAAAGGTTCAACATTATTCCCAAGATTGAGCATTATGGTTGCATGATCGATCTTTTCAGTCGGGCAGGTCTTGTTGGTCGAGCAGTGGATTTTGTCAGGTTCATGCCTTTCAAACCAAATTCAGTCATTATGCGGACTCTAGTTGGTGCTTGCCGACTTCATGGTAAGCTTGATCTTGGAGTAAGCATCATCCATCAACTCATCAATGAAGAGCCCATGCAGGGCTCCAATTATGTGATATCATCAAATTTCTTTGCATCAATGCGGCAGTGGGAGAGGAAGTTAGAAATCAGGAAGGAAATGGGAAAGAAGGGGATATGGAAGGTCCCTGGTTGCAGCTCACTAGAGATTGATGGTGAGATTTATGAATTCGTGGCAGGAGACAAGTCACATCCAAAGTATAAAGAAATTCTTGAGATGGTTGATGAGGTTGGCAAAGAATTGAAGCGAGCTGGTCATACACCAACAACTTTTGAGGTGCTGCTTGACATTGATGAAGAGGACAAGGAAGATGTGTTACATCGACATAGTGAGAAGCTGGCAATTGCTTTTGCACTGTTAAGAACAGCCCCTGGGACACCTATCCGGATAGTTAAGAACTTGCGGATTTGCTTTGATTGCCACTCTGCCACTAAATTCATATCAAAGGTTTACAATAGAGAGATTGTGGTTAGGGATAGGAATCGATTCCACCGGTTCAAAGATGGGGAATGCTCTTGTAAGGATTTTTGGTAACTGCTTGTGCAGGCTATAAGATTGTCCAATTTCTAATTAAAAATGTAGGATACAGTGATTTCCATAAATGATGATCTATTTGAAAGATCACATTCTAATCAAGAGGGGTACAATAGGACTAGATATCTATAACAACCCAATATGATGGATAAGTGGTTTATGACATTGATTCAGAGCCATGCCATGCTGTAGACTTGTTGCTAACCTGAAATATCAGATATATGATTATCACTGTTGGGAGATAGACCATTGGCTGACAGTGCCTGGACAAGACCTGGTTTCAGTTCAGCAGAGGTGCTTGCCTTTACCTTGAAAATCTCAGATTTGTGTCGAATGATGAAACTGGTAGTTTTGTTTACTATTTATTCCAGTAAACTGTGATGAATGAAATATGCAAGCCCGGCATTTAAAAGCATCATTAGGTTGCTTATATCTCACGCCATCCAACATGTGGCAACATAACACTGAGTAAAACTGAAAGATACACCTGTAGGTGCCTACAGCATTTTTTGTAAGCACCTAATATATTTATTTTTAAAAAATAATTATAATTATACAGATATTAATATATAACATATTTTATGGATTAAGATTTGAACTTAATCTGAGTTATATTCATCAATATTTTTAATTTAAGCCAAAGTTGTGGAGTAGAGCTGATTGTCTGTCTCCTTTGATATTTCGGTTTATGCTGCGGAGTTGAAATCCTTTGCACCAAATTCTGTGCTGAATGTCTCACTTGTAGCTTTATCCGACATGAGATATCTTAAGTAATCTGACCTTTTGGGTGAGCCACTGAGTGTGCCTCTGAATAGTTTCTTTTATTTTCCATCTTTGAATGCACTGTTGTTAAAAATATCCATGAAATTTAGATCTTAGATTATGCATTTCTGTATAGGTGGGTATACTAGGTGTAAAAGGAGTTATTTTTGGACATGAGTGCAGAATTAAGAAGTTTTATAACTAACCTTGAGTTCTGATTAAAAACATATTTTGCATTTTAAGAGCATATGACACCCTAGTAGTGAGCAATTAGGTAGAATTGTTAGAAATAAGATGGTCTAGAATATTTTGTTAACTTCAGAGTCAGCCACAGTTGGATTACATATTAAATCCTCTTGAAATAATAAATTAGAGATAGGCTCCGTGCTTGATTCTGCTTGCTTAGGCCTATTAAACAAGTCATATTTGGTCTCTGCATTATGGAGATTGTCATGTATCATCGGTTAAATCATTTAATAAGTATGCACAATCAGTGGCCCCTACAATGGCCACTACACATCCATCTGGAACTTCACTGGCACTAGATGCATCATTTTTTCTAGGATATCGTTCACGTTCATTTTGTATATTCAATTCTTCTAAAATTTCTAACATATTCAGAGTGTTCGTTTCATATGCAGCTTTAACATCAATGTCTGAGTTTGATTTCCCATTATTAGTAGATAGAGCTTTAGCCCCTGTTTGTGCCTATAGACTTTATAAAAATTGAATTGAAATGAATTTAATTCTTATGGATCATGTGTTTGTGTCGGTAAAATTGAATTTAGTTCATTTTCATTGGTATTATTCATTTTTCAGTTTAAGATAGAAATGAAGTTTAAACTTATAAGGTATGAGTTGTCTGAAATTCAGTTAATTTGAGTTTCATCGCTTGCTTCTGTTTGATTGCCAAAATTTTTAATTTCATTCAATTCTAAGAAATACATAAATAATTCTAAGAAATACATAAATACTTCTGCATTAAATTTATTTTTGTCTAATTCAATTCTATTCAAGAAATGAAATTTCGTTAATTTATTTCCAACCAATTCTACGTGTACAAATGTACTTTTAGAGAAAAGGTTGACATGTGATGTAGTTTTTACAAAAAAGATGAGATTTAGAATTTCACATTGTTTGTACTGACAATTTTCACGAAACAAATTCAATTTATCAGTTTCTTACTTCTTAGATTCTTTACCTAAATTAGGTTCAAACTGTGTTTTGTAATGAAGTTTGATAAAATTTTTATTATACAAAATTGATAATATATGGTATTTTTATCAAATAAAATATATAATAATAATTGTAATATTTTCTTTTACTCTGGTACTTAATGTGAAATAACGAAAATACCTGACATCAATTTTTTTTAAAGATTTTTGTAATTCTTTGAATTTGTGTAAAATTTATTAAAATTGTAAAAAATTAAAAATATATAAAATTGATTCGTAACATTTTATAAATACAATATAATTAATAATTTTAAAAAAACTTAAATGAATGCAACGCCATGGTCCAGCCGACAGCTATGGCTGATCCCTCTCCTCTTCTCCCCCTCCTCGGCCGCGTCGCCATCGTCACCGGCGCCTCACGAGGGATCGGCCGAGCCATCGCCTCCCACCTCGCCTCCTTGGGGGCCAACCTCGTCCTCGGCTATGCTACCAACTCCGTCCAGGCTGATCTACTCGCGTCCGAGATCAACGCCAAAACCTCCTCCTCCTCTTCCTCCTCGTCTCCCAGCAGACAGGCCGTCACCGCCCGCGTCGACGTGTCCGTCTCCGCCGACGTGTCCGTCTCCGCCGACGTGAAGGCCATGTTCGATCTGGCGGAGGAGGTGTTTGGGACCAAACCCCACATCTTGGTCAACTCCGCCGGCGTGCTGGACCCTACCTACCCCACTCTCCTCGACACCACCGACGAGAGCTTCGACTCCACTCTCGGCGTCAACACCCGCGGCGCCTTCGTCTGCTGCCGCGAGGCCGCCAACCGGCTGGTCCGGGGCGGCGGGGGGAGGATCGTGTTGCTGTCGTCCTCCATGGTGGGGGCGCTGAGGCCGGGGTACGGGGCGTACGCGGCGTCCAAGGCGGCGGTGGAGGCGATGACGAAGGTGCTAGCGAAGGAGCTGAAGGGGAGCATGATCACCGCCAACTGCGTGGCGCCAGGGCCCACCGCGACGGATATGTTCTTCGATGGGAAGTCGGAGGAGACGATCAAGATGAACGTCGGCCTGTCGCCCTTGAACCGTCTGGGCCAGCCGGAGGAGGTCGCCGGCCTCGTGGGGTTTCTGGCGTCCGACGACAGTGAGCTGATCAACGGCCAGGTCATCAGGATCAACGGCGGCTACGTGTGATCTCGTCCGTTCCCTTCAGTTTTCTTTCTAGATTCGTGTTGTACGGCCTCATTTTTAAATAAATTTTATCGAAAATGAAGATTTCTCATAGACTGGCCGACATGTACTGTTTTTCTTACCGGTAAGAGTTTTTGAGTCGTTTGTTTAAAAATTAAACGGTAATTATTATATGTTATTTTAGTGTATAATATATTTATTAAATACTTTTAATATTTTATAATAAAAAATATCATCATAAATCATATATTTTCTTAATTCTATATTTCACTTTGCCTGATCTTACTTTTAAAACAAATTTACCCTTTATTTGATATTGCTAGAGTTTTTTCTTTTACCCCTCTTTCCCTGCAAACTTAAACGTCAACTACAATAGAATTTAAGGTACAAGTTTTATTTAACCCTAACATCTAGCTAAAAATTCTATTAGTTGTAAATAAAATAATTTAATATTTTATCATCTGTAAAATATTCTCGCAAAATATAACTCCTTGTAAACTCCTTCCATCAATATTTTTGTGTGATAAAATATAACTTATCATTAATTAATTTTAAAATAAAATGTTTTACCTGATTTCAAAGTCAACATAACTCAAACTTTGTCGTAGAAATAACAATAGAAGAGTTAATTATAAGGTAGTGCATAAACATTCGAAGTAGACCATTGAGAACTCACTTGTGAGAAGCTAAAATCTTAAAATGACACGTGAAAATTTGGAATAAGCTATAAGAATGCTAGTGTAGAAATTGTTTACCACAAGCAATGTAACATTTTCGTGTTAGCAAACAAAAAAAAAGTGAAACGTAAATTCAGGTATCTATTTATACATTTGTTATTATATATTTCTATTTTTATTATATATTTTAATTATATATAATAATATTTTTTCTAATTATCACGTTAAGTTAATTATACTATATTAATAAAATTTTAAGTCTAAGTTTAATAAAATGTCTTTTAATCGTTAAGATGGAATGCGAAAAACTTCATGAGATGCGCAACCCTTCGAAGAAAAGTAATAAAAAAACTTCATGAGCATGCGTGGAGAGGACTCAGGACTAGCACTACCCTTAAATTTACATATTTTACATCGTAATAATGGCATCATCTACTAGCACTACCCTTAAATTTACATATTTTACATCGTAATAATGGCATCATCTACCGTAAATAATAATATAATTTCGATTTATAATAATTCCAAACAAATGACGATCACGGATCATTCGTTTTTTTTATTGTTTTCTAGTATTATATCAAAAATATAGGGGGCAATATGCAAAAGAATTCGCTTTCTCAGTCCAAGTGAAGTCTCTGGTCTCCCCCGCCGGCTCTTTCCCATGTCCTGAAGCAGGAGGAGGAGGAGGAGTAGGACGGGAGGTGAGGTTTTAGAGAGAGAAAGTTGCCCATTAATAAGGAGGAAGGGAAGACGCGGACCCCATACTCTTCTCCTCGGAGGTGCTGTCCGTGGGAGTTCTCTTCACCATGCCGGCTACATCTCCGTCCCCAGCATCTCCGGCCGGAGATGACACGGAAGGCTCCGGCATTCCGAGTTGGGACTTTAGGAAGGTGTATGTGGCGGTGGGGCGATCGGTGGAGAAAGGTCAGGGGCTTCTCCTTTGGAGCTTCCGGAACTTCAGATGCAGAGAGGTGGTGCTCGTCCATGTCCACCGCCCGTCCCCCACGATCCCAACCCTACGTGAGTTTTTCTCCTTCTTCTCGTTGCAAATATCGAAACTTTGGTTGATTTGTCAATTGTGTTTTCTCGTATTCTCTTCTTTTATTGTTGTGGATGAGAGAGTGAAGGCTTTCCCATCCCCTCTGTTTTTTTTGGCAGTTGGGAATCTGCCTGTTCAGCACGCAGCCGATGATTTGGTGGCGGCCCATCGGAGAGAGGAGAAGATGATGATGAGAATGCTTCTGCGCACTTATGCCAATATCTGCCGCAAGGCCAAGGTATGTGCCGATCTATTTGCGCTATATAAGTTGTTCAGGATTTGATTCGAACTTTGTTGTGAGTGAATGTGTACCTTTGTCGTTTACGTGAGAGATTCGGATAATTGAGATACCACAGGGATTTGCATGAATTGATTTGTTTTTATACATATCCTAATTCTCTTGGAGATTGCAGAGTTTTTTGTTTGCAATGCTGATAAACTACCTTGTTGGGGATCCTTTTTTAACTTCATTGATACATCTAATTCTTATCTGTGGATTTTACCTAATTAAAACTAATTGGTTAGCAGGAAATAACTTACAAGTAATATAAGAGTTTTAATTTTACTTATCGATTTCAATGTGAGACTATTTTTTTCAACATTATTTTCTTTACATTTTTCCAAATGGTGCATACCCTTCCTACTGGATAGCATTTTCTTATTCTCTTTATAAATCTTGCTAGAGTGTGCGAAAATGACCATCCAACAAAAAAAAATGGTTAGATGTCTTCTTTGTTGCATTTGTTTCTCTACCTTTTGATCCGGACCATACAAGAAGTAAATTGAGGGAATCTCATGCAGTGCTCTTAATTTTACAGGTTAAGGTGAGCACAATAACTATTGAGAATCATATCATACAAGAAGGAATTGTGGAAATTATTACGAAGCATGAAATCAGGAAACTTGTTATGGGTGCTGCATCTGAAAAGTAAGTAGTTCATCTAATGAAATATGTACATGGGCATTTTTGTGAATTAGCTGAATCAGAGACCAGACAACGCAGAATGGTAATATTCATAGTAGCAAAGAAATTTCGGGTTTTTCTCCAAAAATGTGATGAAATAAATGGAGTTGGCTGCATCATGCTTGTTGGCAAGTCATTTTTTCTTACGGTTGAAGTGTCTGATAGCTCATTGAATGAATGCCTTATACATGACATTTTCATAAACGAACTGAATTCTGAGGCTGTATGATGCGTGCAATCTAACGGAATATACAATATTGAATGGATTCTTCATCTCCTTTTCTTCATAAAATGCAAAACTAAATAAAATGAGCCAATCACCTTTTTTAATATTTTTTATTTCTGATTGTTAATTATAGTTTTATGAAGCTGAAGAAAAACTTTAACAAGGCAGCATATGTGTCAAAAAATGCTCCTCCATTCTGTGAGATATGGTTTATTTTCAAAAATAAGCACGTTGGAACAAGAGAAGCAACTGGTGACCCGACTTTTCCTCCAAGTGTTAATCTTCCTGTAGAGATACCCACACTGCCCATCTCATTGGATGATAGTAATAATGATAATCCTTCCTTGATTTCGGATGAGCTGTCCAAGAGAAGAAATGGACTGCAGGTGGAGCCAGGTCAAAGGGAATTACCCACTGTTACCCCTAATGAACCCTGCATCGTGGATGGAAAGCTTCAAGGATCACAAAGGTCAATAATTTCTGCCAAAGTAGATGCTTGCCTTGCTTCATCAACAGAAGAAGATCTTCCCTCAGGAATCAGTTCTAAGGTTATTCTTTTTTCCTTTTCGATATAAATACTTTGTATTGGAGATCAGCTGATAATTATTTATTTTCAGGAGGCAGAAAATGCTTTATCAGAAACTATGGATTCAGAAAATCAACCACTTGAAGAAGTTAAACAGGGAGACATGGAAAACTCCTATAAAACTACAAAAACTAGAGAATTTCTTGAAAAGAAACTCAAAAATAAAATAAGAGAGAAGCAGAAGCTATTGGAAAGAACAGAAAAAGATGTCAAAATGCTAGAAAAAACAAAAGAAACAATTTCCCATCTTCAATTACATTGCCAAGAAATAGCTTCCCATAATGATAAACTGGCAGACGAGTTAGAGCTCTTTCAAGCATTAATCATGTCTCTCAAGGTTGAAAGACATATGATCCGACAGCAGAGGGATGATGCTAGACACCAACTTGAGTGGTGGAAATATCATGGTCCAAATGTTCCACGATGCAGTGGATTTTTGGGATTCATTGATGAATCATCTGATTTTATAGAGTTCTCTTTGTCAGATTTACAAACTGCCACTTGTGATTTTTCTGAGAGCTTCAAGATAGGGCATGGAAATTATGGATGTGTTTATAAAGGGGAGATGTTAGATAGAAGCGTGGCAATAAAGAAATTGCATACCCACTATAGACAAGGTCAGATGGAGTTCCAGCATGAGGTACGCTCATTACTCTATCCCATCATACTCTTGTGGTCATGGGTGGTTGCTCATTGCATCAATGTCCAAACCAGAATACCGTTTGACACTACTTCACTACTAGAAAATTGAAATACACAGTTACATACATGTAAAAATTTGTGATGCCTATTTAATGTAAATCATATATTGTTGTGTTATCTAAGGAAATTGAGAAATCAATAATTTGCAGTTCAAGCATTCAAAAAAGGAAAATTTGTAGTCCACTGCTTTATGCATGAAAACTAGCTACAGTGGAATAATTTGTTCGCTTTCCACTTGATTAGTCAGGAAAAGCCTTCCTACACAGCCCATGTAAGAGAGAAAATGCTAATCACCAGATCACAAGATGCTGTACACAACCAAATACCTTACATAGGATCCAGAATCATAGCAGAAATATCTAACAAAAGCATTATGATGGCTGGTTCTAGTTAACAGCAGAAGGTCCACAACAATCTCAATAATCTTTGTTAGACTTTATATAGCGTCAAGCACCTACAAAACTTGAATGTCATTGCCATCTTTTCCAAGTGTTGCGCCTCTTGCAACAGTAGTGGTCATGTATTGGTCTTTATGGCGGTTAAAGTGGTGAGTCAAGTCAGGTTTGTACTAAGTTTGCTTGAAGATTTGAGTTCTCTATAAGGGTCATCTCCTTCCCACATTCATGACGATAGATGTGTCTATAATAATGCAGGAGATATGAATCTTTGTAGCAGTTAACTAGAGGATTGCCTTTTGAAGAGCAATCACAACTTGTATACACCCAATGCTGTCAATACAATATAAATCCCATTTTTAAGCAGTTTTATTGGCTGTATTTGAGCTCTCATTGGGAAGAAGGGTGCAAAGTGGTATCAGAACCTTGCAATCTTGGCTAGAGGACAGTAGAAGAAGGGTGCAAGATGAACTCTTGGCTAGATGCATAGGAGAATCATCTGTAAGAGGTTAATGCCTCAATGGTCATTTCATGTCATGTTTCTTCCAATGAGATGAAGGGACATTCAAGATTGCAAGATTGGGTGGGAAATTTCTCATGAACATGAAAATTGTGTTTTCTTAATTTGTGGAGTCCCTAATATGGAAGAATGGATGTGCCTGGTAGATGAATTGCTTGCATGTTAGGAAGTGAACCTAGGGGAATGTGTTACAATCATTGCCATCAAACTGTAGGGAATTGCACAATTAGTTGGTTAAATCCTTTCAAGAAGACTTCCATATAAGTAGGTTAGGGGATTTTGATGAAGGATTGATCAGACAATTTGTCAGATCATAGGACCATAAAAAGGAATTTTCAAACTACTTGACAACTACAATTTTGTTTGAAGCACCATGTAAACTTATGGAATTTTTATTAATTTGCAATCTGTTGCAAGAGAACTTATGAAAAATCATGTGAGAAAGAGAATTCGTGAAAAATCAAGAGAAAGCAAATCAATCTCATTAGCAAAATGCAAGACTCAATAAACTCAAGGATTTGTACAATTGTAGGGTACCTCACGAGTTTGACAAAAGGGTGTCAGGACTCAACAAAGCTGTGATGATTTTGTGTTTTTTTAGGGGATTAAAAATGAGATCAAATTGAATTTGAAGTGTTTTCAACTAGCTAGTTTGGCTATGACATTTTCTTAGGCTAAGGTGTAAGAAGCTAGATGCTAAGGAAAAAATGAAAGTCCAAAAAATGGTTAAAGGTTCATATGTACTCGTTATGTCAAATAATGATAAAGAAAATTATTTTAATAGAGCTTCCAAGGTTGATTGATGATCATGGAGAGTATAACTTGTATTAAGTTTATGAGAGCCATTGATGTTTTTGTACAATCAAGCTCATATGTTTGTGCAAAGCTGCAAACAACTAAACAAGTCTTGTATATATACACATCAATTTAACTTGTGCTTAATACTGAATACTTATCCTTAAGTGAATACTCACGGGTGTGGCTTGGTCACACTTTGGAGCCGCACATGATTTAAGAAACATTTTAGAAGAAATAGAAAATTAATTTATTACTTCAGCAAAAAATGTTACACATCTATAACATGGACTTTGTCTTGGAAAAGATAGACTTAACATGCAGAAAAATAATCCTCAACAAATACAATATAATACTTATAACTTAAACAAGGAGAACAAAAGTTAGACCTCAAATAGTACAGATACACTAATTCAAACAGAATCAAATAGTTGGTGATACAGATGCTCATATTTACTAAAGTGGTGCTAAACTGACATGACTCATAAGCATAGTTATCAAGACACCAAGGTGCCTAAGCAGAACTTTAATACTCTAAAAAAGTGGACTGCAATGGGAACTGTCTTAGTGCTAACAATATGCCCTTGAATCTAAGAAGCTAACTCCAGGTTGAGACTAGGTAGAAATGTGGAAACTGCTTACCCTTCTATATGCTTCTCATCTTTGAAATATTAGCTGCAAATTGTTGGTATATCTCCAATTCTTCTAACAGTTCTTGGAGGGAGGTAAAGAAACCTTGAGTGAAGGATCACATTGGCAGAGTGGAATTGTGCTCGTAAATCTTGAACATCACTTGTACAAGTTGATGCTTGTGTGGACTTTTGTGATATTCGTCTCATACTCATAGGCATTCTTTTGCATATCTCATTTCTTCTTTTCCAGTTTCAGCATCATAATACCTTGAGAAACAACTTGTCCACATCTTTTCACAAGTCATTAGATGATGCATAATCGTTAGCAAATCAATCTTCATATACAACGTCATTTACATTTAGGGGCCATGAGTAAGATTATGAATTTATCATGATGAGTTACAATTAAAGTCTCAAATGATTTAGATCACATGAGATAATTCTTTTCTTTGAGTTTCATTGAGCTGCTAAAATTATTCATGCACAACTCACTAGACATGGACGCCATTGCCAAAATCACAAAAAAATCAAAATTTAAAATTGCCACAACCTAGATCTTATTTGAACACGAAAGTAGCATTTCTACATGAATGGAACCTTACTTTTGTAGGTAAACGACAGATCTAGACCCCAAAGTGATTGGATACACACAATCAAAGTCCAGGACTTCCAAAAAAATTTGCACAAGCACAACATGTGCCCAGTCATGCATAGTTCTGGAATGACTATGGCAACCTAGCACATGGCTGGAAAATCACTGATGGGGTTGTTGAAGTTACCAAAAACAAAGGGTAGCTGCTGAGATCTACTGTGTGGCTACTGTAGATTTATCTGCAAGCAACTAGACTGGAAGAAACAGTGGAGTAGGTCTGTGGATGTTGTGTTGTTAGTGGGCTGTAGCAGTGGTTTGTGCTCTCCCTTTTATGCGTGGATCTAAATCCTAGGTTCTAGTATCATGTCAAGTTGAGGAGAAGAGAATGAAAATTGTGTAATTGTTCCGGGAAGATTATGCATAGTTTTAGAAGAAACTTTTCCTTTGAGCAGTAAGCAAGCTACAATAAATAATAAAAAAAGAGAGTACAAGCTATAAGCTCATCAAGAAGATAAGAAAAGACCCTAAAGAAAACAAAACAACAGAACCAAAAGCACTAAAAGCACAGACACAAAGCAGGAGAGGCTCATAAATGGTTATGAATCATGGTGGACAAAAAAATGGGAAACCCAGCCAACACTGACCAGCAAAATAGCCTAAACCCTCTACGATTGCCACAACCACACCTCAAAGGCTACCTTAATATAAGGATATCCAGAAAACCTGTATAATCATGAGATATAAATAATGCTTTTAACATTACCTTTTAGCATGATGTAAAATCTTATGCTTGAGCTATTGTGATTGCAGATTCCCATGCTTGTATACCTCAATTACTCTTTCTACGTGATGTGAAACTAAATTGCTAAACCTTGGGCCGTTGTCTCCCTCACTCTGATTTTCTCGTGAAGCATTTTACTTCAGCCAAATGATATAGTAATATAAGGTTGACTTGTAATGAGCACTTCTCGCACTTCTTGTTTGTAGACAATGAGCTCATTGAACAAGCTTGTTATAGAAATCTTGTGACAACCAAAAAATTATGATTCAACTAAGTGAGATATAGGAATATAGAAGTGACTTGTAAGTCATTGTGAGTGTAGTAGCTTCTGCCTAGTTCATAAAACACTCTTCCCACACATCTAGTTCGTTCACAATGATGTTCTGAAACAATCTTGTTATTAAAGGAATGCAACCTCATTTGTCAACCAACAAATTGGCTTAAAATGTTCAAGTTGAAACCAAACAATATAGATTTTAAGAATTAACTAACTTTTCCTCTGCAGGCACACAACATAGTTTATACAACACAGGAAATATCTTATTTTGGTTACTTTCTATTTTATTTTTTCTAGCATATATAAAGTTCATTTTCATTATTTCTGTAGTAATGAAGAAAATGTATATGGAGATTGATAATACAAGCAAACAAATTATCTGCTGCATTGGATGTTTATGAGGGAAGTGTAAGTATTTTTATGAATCTTTGCAGGTTCATTTTCTCAGCAGATTGAGGCATCCTCATATGGTCACTTTAATTGGTGCCTGCGTGGAAGACTGGTCTGTTGTCTGTGAATACATGCCAAATGGGAGTCTACAGGATCAACTTTCCCGTAAGGTGAAGTCCTGTCAGTGGATGTGGAAAGACCGAGTCCGTGTTGCTGCAGAAATCTCTAACGCTCTGTTGTACATGCACTCTTTCAAGCCTGAGATGGTCGTTCATGGGGATCTGAAGCCTGAGAATGTACTCCTCGATTCAAATTTCAGTTGTAAGATTGGTGATTATGGCATTTGCAGACTTGCACCTGAAGGCACCATGTATAGCCCCTCATTTCGTAGATATGGTGAATTTAAGGGGCAATTCTCCTACAAAGATCCCGAGTACCAGAGAACTGGAAAGCTGACACCAAAGTCTGATGTCTATTCTTTGGGGCTCATAATTCTGCAGCTTCTCACTGGAAGATCGCTAGAAGACTTGGCCAGTAAAGTACGACTTGCCATGATGGGAGGCAGATTATCATCTGTTTTGGATATGACTGCAGGAGAATGGCCTATGCATGTTGCTATAAGGTTTGCAGAGTTTGGCTTGAAGTGCTGTGAAATGAATTCTCGAGATAGACCAGAACTAACAACTGTGGAAGTTAGGGAGCTCGAACAACTGCAAATCTTGGAGGAGAAGCTGGTTCCTGATTTCTTTCTGTGCCCAATTCTTCGTGTAATGCGATTTTCCATTACAACAACACTAACTAAATAATTCACAACTTCCCCATTCTTCCACTAGTCACAAATACATGTTATCATCATTAGTTGGATCATTCCTGATTACAGATTATTGTGATTGTAACTTATCCAATATGAACGCTTTGCGAGGTAACCCTAACCAAAAAGTTCTTTTCTGGCAGGAAATCATGCATGATCCACAGGTTGCAGCGGATGGATTCACATATGAAGGCCAAGCAATGCGCAGTTGGCTGAACAATGGGAGGGACACTTCTCCAATGACCAACTTGAAGTTGGATCACTTGAACTTGACTCCCAATCATACCCTCCGATCTGCAATACAAGATTGGCTGCAAGGGTCCAATTGATATCTCTTGTGACTGAATTGTCTCACGAATTCCTTGAGCAAATTTTCTTCCTTCCATGTTCTCCAAGGTCTGGCCGTATTTAGGATATGATGTACATAAGTATTTATCACAATATTTTGTGTTGTAGCCAGATGCTTGTAGTCATCCGTTTCATCATAGATTTGTGGTGAGTTGTTCTTTCTGATATTTATAGTATTTTTGCTTAGATTCAAATTGAGCACTTCTTTCTTTTAGTCTTTTATAAGAGAAGGAAAGCTTATTTACACTGATTTGATTATATGAGCTATTGCTTCTTAATTTGACCTTATGGTGTAGTGTTACAGAAAATACCCACAAGTGTATTAGATGCTTATTCTTAGATTTGCAGATCATCTTTCCCTAGTGGCATTTTGCATTGATCGATGAAGGTGAAAAGACAGGCTAGGGTAAGAACGAGTGGTCGTAAGAAGAGAATGTTGTAGAACGGAAAAAAACTGATTTCGATTTATAAAGGCCTACCACAATACAAGTAACAGTCAGAATTAAACTTGACAAATGGATGGTTCAAATACAACCCAATTACAAATATTTTTAACACTCCCACTCAAGTTTGGGATTTATAAATGTCACAAAGACCTAACTTGCGTAAGATTCAAATTAATTATATAGACATATACATTGTAACGATATACACTATAACAAACACAATTAATGAGGAACATTAATATGCTAAGATAATAAGAGACACATTATGTAACAATAACTAGAGACTTGGGCTACATTTGGGAATATTACTCCTCTATCTAAAAATTACATCCAATGGTATGGGTAGATTTTCGAGACAATTCATTTTTTTTTTTTACATATTAAAAGTCATTTACGTTATTACCTTGTTTCACAGAATAAGTGATTTTTCTAATTTTAAAGCAAAAAAAGCCGCTACCAAATGCACCCTTGATGTGCCAAACATGTGTACGTTATGTTCCTACTAACACTCAACTCAGCGTTCAAGTAAAATGAGGTCATCATCCAAACCACCAGGGTCTCCTAGAAACGTTCCAGTAGTGCTGGGTTCGTTGTAGCTCCTGAGATCTTCATCTTTATGAGTCACGAATGACTGCATTAATATTGCATCTCCCATCCTAATCAACTTCGCTAATTCTGTAGCGACCTCTTTCATGATGGGTCGCTCATCTGCTTTGAGATTTAAACAGTCTTTAGCCACTTTTGCCACTGCTTGAAGTTGCTCTACGTCTGCCTCATTTGTAATGCTAGGATCAAAGATCTCTGACAAGCGATTCTCGTCCATGGCCCAAAGGAAATAGTTGGCAAGATTTCGTTGTCTTTCAGGTCGATCGTATTTTATCTGCAAGAACAAACAGTTAAGGACATGTATATATATGCAGGTGGTTTTTTACATTAATTGTTAATTTCATATTAATTTATCTTTGTGACTGTATTTGCGTTGGTAATATAACAAAGTAATCATACCGGTCTTTCTCCCGTGAGGAGCTCAACTAGGACGACGCCAAAGCTGTAAACGTCGCTTTTCTTAGTCAATATGCCAGTTTGAAAGTATGCAGGATCCAAGTATCCCAAGGTTCCCTGCACAAGAGTGTTGATTTGTGATTCTTCTAATGTCACAAGCTTTGAAATTCCAAAGTCCGATACTTTTGCATTGAAATTGTTGTCCAAAAGAATATTGGCAGATTTGATGTCACTATGGATGATTGGCATGCTACCAGCAGCAGTGTGTAGGTAATCTATGGCCCCAGCTGTCTCTGCTGCGATCTTCAGTCGATTCTTCCATGACAACCTGGAGGAGTAATGTAGATCTTTACCATCACAAATATAATTGGAAAGTGCTCCATTTGGGATGAACTCATAAACCAACATAGGAATCTCGGTTTCCAAGCAACAACCCACGAGTCTCACTATGTTCCTGTGGATGGTTCGAGAGAGTACCATCATCTCATTGACAAACTGTTTGAGTCTATCCTGACTTTGACCTAGCAACTTGGATGTTTTAATTGCAACATCTCTTCCATTTGGTAGAACCCCTTTGTAGACAATTCCTTGGGCTCCTTCACCAACGATCCTACTTTCATCGTAGTTGTTTGTGGCCTTCTTTAGATCATCAGAGTTGAAGATCATCAACATTTGTGCAACATCAGCATCTAAAGATAATTGCTGCTTTAAAAATAACCCTCCATTTTGTTGGAAGAATTTTTGCCTCATCATCATTATTCTTCTCTTCTTCAATATCCAATATAGCCATAAACCACCAAGTAAAAATAATAGAAGAAGACCAATACCTGCATGTGGGTATTTTACATATATAATTAATATGTATGTTGAATATATATATACGTAATGTGTACCATTGAAAGTTGAAATTAATCTGGAAAATTATTACACAAGTCATACCTAGGAACACTTTAAGGAATGGAAATTTGTCGACACACTCGAAACCTCCGGGAGTGTTGTGGCATTTTCCTGTGCAGTTAGTTGACGGATCTTTACATTCGTCGATATCTACAAATCATGAATATATACCTCCTTTAATTAAACAACTTGTTTAAATCATAAATAAGAAAAACACTCTGGAATATATATATATATAAGATCGATCTTATAAGAATTTACTTTAACCACATAAGGAAGGCATTCTTTAGCATTCATTTCATTATATTGTTTAATCAAAGTAATCAAAGCTGTAAATTTTGAAATACGGTAGTCCATTACTAAAATAGATCAAACAGCTAGATTGGTTATACAATAATAAGTGATATGATCGGATTATATAAATAACCTATCTAAGCATGAAAAAGATGAGTTAGATCGATAGGTACGTAAGTGGTTTAAGCAACTAGCTAAATGAGTTGAATATGTTGTTCAAATAGGTCAACCTATTTAAAAGTATAGGGACGTAGACTTAAATTGTAATATGCAAATTAATAAGTAATAAGAGATGAACCTTGGCAACCGCGGGTTGCGTAAGGGTTTCCGGCAAAACCTTGGTTGCACTTGCATTGATACCCTCGTCCAGTGGTTGAGTCGACACATCTAGCATTGCTTCTACTGCAGATGTTGCCCGCGGAGCAGGTGTCGTTCCCGATGGCCCAGTCTAGCACCGTTGGTACGGTTTTTTGGCTTCGGAATCTAGATAAATACGCCCTGTTGAACTTAAATTTCTCTTGATCAACCAAGAACACGTAACCGCAAAAAGGGCTTCGGTTTATTGAGGTATTCACTCGTGCATAGTTCCCTGCCTTAATCGCGACAGCCTTCAACCCTGGCCATATGGTCAACTTGCAGCATCCGAGTCCAGAGCATGTGCCGTTGTTTAAGGACGCCGGCGACCCCTTTTTGTGGCCGGACACACACCCGGTTAGGAAGGAAGAAGCATTTTCAGGTTTGTTTGACATCAATCCCAAGGTCCCGTAGCCAAGGGCAACGAACCAGTTGCGGTAGTTCGAGAAGGTGTAGGGACCGTGCGTTAGGTCGATCATGACCGTATTTGATGAGTTTTTGGTGCAGATCATCCTAGCGATGGGAGTGTCGACGGTCAGTTGGCTGGAGGCGACGGAGATGTTCCGTACCTCGTACTGAGGACCATTATTATTGGGGGAGCGAAGGAAGAGCTTACGAGAGCCTAAGGAGTGGTTCCCGCATGTGAGCTGGAAACCACGTTGGAAGCAACTTTTCTTTAGGCCGAAGGGGTAGGGGACTATCATGTCACCGCACGATTCGTTGCACCCATCATCACTTGGGGGAGGAGAAGAGATAGCAGGGATCGGGAGGAGGAGGAGGAGGAGGAGGAAGTGGTGGTGCTGGTGGTGGCGGCGATGATGTTGAACCGACGACGACGACCTCGCCGACGGCAAATTGAGGGCGCTGCAGCTCTTGTTTGCGTGCTTCATTTGTCTCGATCGAGACTTAATTTTAATCTCCTAATGTTTATCTTCGCCGTTTTATGGTATAAATACACATAATTGAGAAGAACAAGTCATGCCTGCTCTATGCAAGGATCGAGGTAATTAATTTATGGACCAGGTGATTAAGCAACAATACCAACTTGGATCATGAGGAAGAGAAAGACGAGCTTTCGTGGATTTTGTGAGGAGGATAACAAGATTGAGAAAACCACAAGTTTCAAAGTTATCAATTCAAATTAAGTTGCATGCCTTGACTTAACCAACAAACTTCGCTTGAAAATGTTTAATTCCACACGTAACTGGGACAACCAGGAAAAGAATACGACGATGGTGTGCGGAGAAGAGAGCACGGATGGACGACGTTACAACTACGTACAAGAGCTGGGAGGAGGATGAGAAGATGAAGGAGAAAGAATAACCAAAGGCGACGGTGGTAGAACGATCGCCATGTGTCTCGGTGCATCAACCCATCAACTCGATCGCTCCGATTATTTGCTCCGATCATCTTCTCCCTTTGGTATCATATATAGCCATGGCGGAGGAGAAGGTTTCAAACCCTCGTAAATCAGTTTCATTTAATTATTAATAATTCAAGTGAAGTTTGTCGATTCTAGCAAGTAATTGAAAGTCGAGGCATTGATTGACCAAGGCAACGTTTATTGTAGAATTTTTACTCTAATGGTATATAGTAAATTAATCAAATAATACGTAATAAAATATACAGTAACTTATAAAATAAAAATTTATATATTAATAATGATATTAAAAAATATACGAAAAATGAAAAAAAAACTTTCCTAAGCATACCACTGGACGGTCTGCATGTCATTTTTCGGATCTTGTCGTCCTCTCACAAAGTCACGATATTTCTTCTAGATTGTATGTATGATATCTTATTAATGAAGATTGAACTTATAATATAATAATAAAAAATTTAACTATTTAACTAAATTTTATTAATATATAAGATCATTTTTAATATAATGTTAGTTTAATTATATGAATAGTCAAAAAATGTGACAAAAAGACATGACTTATAAAAGGAGATTAACGTGTATATAAACAAGATAAAATAAAATGTATAATTTTGCTCCTTATAAAAAGTTCAATATATATATATACAATAAAAGGATGTAAAATCTTATTTATCATTGTAGATGACTTATTGTAATATTATTTGTCACTATAGATGTTAATCACCTATCACTGTAAGTGCTATTTTAATGATGAATCTTTGGTTTGTCACGAAAAAGAGTTAAAATCATCACTATAAATAATTTATAGTGATAAAATTTTTAATTCATCATTATTGACGTCAATTATATATTTATCACTATATGTAACTTTACAGTAACGAATCTTATGTTTATTAGAAAGAAAGTTAAATTTGTTACTAAAATATATCTACAGTGACAAACACAATATCTATATTATATTACGAGTAGAATTGTTACTATAGTTTCTTTTCAGTAACAGCCAAATAAGTTTACTTATTTTTTCCAACCGTATTTTTGTATATAAATTATATTTTATTTTTTACTTAATATTATTATTCTACTTATTTAAATATTTATATAATATATAAATATATATTTTTATTCTTTTCGTTATATTATTTTTATATAATTTTTTTATTTTATTTAATTCTTTTTAATTAATTTAATTTTTATTTATGTATTGTATACAATTATATTTTAATATTTGAATATTTATTTCTTGAATTTTATATTTAGTTATTTTAATACCTACATATCTTTATCCATGCAAATATGCTTTGATGTTTGATTATCTTATTACTTTAAAACTTGCACAATTTGTGTTCAAATACGTTCTGATGTTTTAATATTTATTATTATTTGAACACTTATATATTTCTATTCAACTATGTTTTAATATTTAAATATTTGCTCTTTATATTCAAATATATATTTCATATTTTATCATGTCGTCTGGGGATTAAACAAATTTCCAAATTAAGCCATCACATGCACAAATGTGCTAATTTGTTAAGAAAGAGAAGTTTGAAAAGGTTAGTTTGAAAAAGAGTTGAATCTATGGTTGAGGACTAATTAGAACGGGATCCAAAATATGAGATGTCAACAATACGTAGACATTAGGAATTAACAGTACGTTTATTATAAGTATTTGTTAGTATTCAATCTCGATTTGATTTTTTAGATTAGATTGCTTTATATTTTTGGTATATGAAAAAAGGTTTGGTAAGTTACCCATTCTAAAATTGACATATCATGGAAATTTCAAAAAATATAATGAAAACTTTCGGTAACATTAGAAAATTAAGGTTTTAACTGGATTTTTTCTGGTCTAATTATTTTTAAAATCTCTAGCAAATTCTGTCTTCTAAAATTCATCTGAGGGTGTTTTTCGCTAAGCAGCTTTCACAAAAAGTAATGTTGAAATTCATCGTACACAAGAAAGGAATATGCGCTCAATTATGATAACCTTAGTTTGCGTTACAAATGATCGATGTATTGTCATCAAATTAACGTACTGAATAGCATAATAAAAAAGACCTTACAACAACAAAGATGGAGAATATTTCAAGAATATGACGAGAAACAGTGATCAACATTAATATCCTACAAAAGAAAAATGAAGCAACTTAAGTTACCCATATGATGGTTGATCTAGCTATTGTTGAAGCTCGATCACCAATGAACATACGACGAGAACAATATACTAATTAATGACAGCTGCAAAAAATTTTAATCATGAATATATTATGATCTGGAGACGTTCGTGTTGTGCAACAAATTTACAATTATAATTAGGTTACGACGTGACTCGTTGATACAAAATAATTAAAAACCACTTTATGTCATTGTTCATTTAATATTTTAATTATGATAAAATTGATTTTGTATAAAGAATACGAAGGATTTTGGTGGACACGTCAATTGGACGGTAGACCGGTCTAACTCGATAAAATGGTCCTGTTAATTGATACAACACAGTTTCAAAGGTCGTGCTTGAACTGGTCTTCTGCATTTTCATGTTAGCATAATATTATTACATGAAAAGAAATTATAATTTGTTAAAATTTTGTATTAATTTTAAATTTTTTTTAAAGTTGTATATATTATATATAGTTTAGTAGTTTGAATTTGTTAATAAATAATGTATGATTACAAGTTCGAATCACATCTTTAATTATCTTTTAATATTTATAAATTATATTAATGTTATATAAATTTTTAATAAAATTTTAAAAAATAATTAAAAATTAAATCATGTCAAACCTGATTTGGTATAACTTGACATTAGCCTACATAGATCATACTTAATTAGGTCACAGCTAAAAGGCCAGACATGCCTAATTCAATATGAATAATGTTAGACCTATAAAAATTCAAATAATGTTAGCCTGATATGACCTATTCGTATGTTTATATTTTGGGGACTATACAAATCATCTTCCAGCAAATAGTCTTTTCACTCGCAATCAAAGAAATTTCTGTAAGCACCAGCCCATGGAAAACTTTTCCCAGTGATTATCGATCACGTAAGCGCTTACGTTAATTGATCGATGACTATTATTTATTCATTTACTACGTACCCTTTTATTCATTATTGATGATTATTATCGTTTCTTATGTTGTCATTTTACACCACTCATTGCCTCTGCTCAAGCTTATTTATTTGTTGCCTTAGATGTCCTTGTATATATATACTAGCTTAAAATAATCTCTAGCACCTACCATGTGATGGAAAAAAGGACTTAACTATGCACAAACCAATATGCACCAACTTGAAGCAAAAATAAACAAAGCAGCAATCAAACACAAGCAACACACACAATTTTTATGTGAAAAATTTTCTCAATGTAAGGAGGAAAAATCACAGGACTCTCTCAGTCTAGAGAATCGACACTTTGCTGAAATGAAGTTACAAACTATTCTTCTCAAGTTCACAAACTTGAGGTTAGCATAATCACAAATGGTCTTTCAACCAACAATAACAAATGACCAATTAAATGAGAAAGGAATGCTACCTGATGGAGTAGAAGAGCTTCTCCTCCTCCTTCTCTTCCTAGCTTGGCACGAAATCGAGGCAAGGAATGAGGGTCGGCATGTCTACGCACACCTGCGCGTCCACTGGTTGAAGAAAATTGACGTTCGTACTCCCCACCTGCCTCCAACACCCAAACTGAAAAAACCCTCGATTTCCTTTTCCGTTTTTTCTCAATTCTCTCTCCTCAGCCGCTGTTCATTTATTTTCTTTCTTTCTTTCCATAACTCCAGGCGGTAGTGCTTGTGGGCCTCAAAAAAGCCCATGGAAGTGGAGGATCCGGCCCAACGATCTCCCCCTCCTCCCACTTATATGGATCAGTCCACAAGACTAGCAATTTGAGCACAAATGCTCAACTTGTCTCTTGATACTATCTTGGTAAGCATATCAGCATTATTATTATTTATATGAACCTTATAAAATTCAAGTTCCTTAGTGTTTAGAATATCCTGAATTCAATCATATCGAACCTTGATGTGCTTTGACCTAGAGTGAAAAGACAAATTCTTACTCAAGTGAATAGCACTTTGATTGTTACCTAACAATACAAATTTGTCTTGTATAATCCCAAGCTCACCAAGCATTCTCTTCAACCATAGTAGTTCTTTGCAAGCTTCTATAGCTACAATAAACTCTACCTCTATAGTAGATAATGCAATGTATTTTTGTAATCTGGACTACCATGAAATAGCTCCCCCTACATAGAAAAATAGATACCCTGAAGTAGACTTTGAGTTATCTACATCTCCTGCTATATCTGAATCAGTATAACCAAGTAAAGTTGGTTCTCCATTGCCAAAGCAAATCTTGAAATCAGACGTACCACGAAGATATCTCATAATCCACTACACTGCTTTCCAATGCTGTTCTCCAGGATTTGCCAAAAATCTGCTCACTGTACTAACTGCATGAGCTATATCAGGTCTTGTGCATATCATAGCATATATAAGACTCTCCACAACAGAGACATATGGAATCTTTTCCATTTCCCTTCTCATCTCTTCTATAGTAGGAGACTGCTTCTTACACAACCTGAATCGAGCTGTAAGTGGACAGCTAACAAAATTAGTATCATTCATACCAAATCTATTGAGAACCTTCTCAATGTATTTGCGTTGTGACAAGTATAGTTTCTTGGAGTTTCTGTCTCTAACAATCTCAATTCCAAGAATCTTCCTAGTAGGTCCCAATATATGTTTTCGTTCCAATTTTTCCATTATGGATTTTGGGAAAGTCAAATATTTCCTTGGCCTTGAGATTGTTAGGTCCAAAAAGGGTATATACATCTCTCAAAGGAAATATACTATAGAACTCATTGACAATGCTGACCTCCTTGGATGTAAGCCCACTAAAATACCTATCACGAAATTGTATGATGTTACTTATGATCAAAGGAATCTTTTACATTACCCTAGCTATTATGGGAGTTTAGTTGGAAAGTTAATTTATTTGAATGTTACTAGACCTGGCATTACTTTTGCTGTAAATTACTTAAGTCAATTTATGCAGGATCCTTATTTAGAACATTTAAATGAATTAACTTTCCAACCAAACTACTTTAATAACTAAGGTTATGTAAAATATTCCTTTGATCATAGGTAGCATCATACAATTTAGTGATAGGTGTATTAGTGGGCTTGCATCTAAGGAGGTCAACATGGTCAATGAGTTGAGCATATTTCCTTTAAGAGATATATATACCCCTTTTGGACTTGACAATCTCAAGGCCAAGGAAATATTTGGCTTTCCAAGATCCTTGATGGAAAAATTGAAACTAAGGGTTTGCTTATTGATCCATCCACAAAACTAAAATTATTTTTGGTTCAAAGTGCAATTCTGATAGATCTACTCCATGAAGGATAATCATCAATCTCAAGAGTTTGTATAACTAAATTCATGTCAAGATTATCAACAAGATTAATATAATAAGGATGAACTCGAGGTGTCATATTGTCGGTAAAGTTCACCTCTTGTTCATTGGTTGTACTGAACATGACTAAAACACAATAAATGGAGTAGATCACACTTGATTACAATGTTCTTAGCGGTGAAACAAAATGAAGGTCTCAAATCGTGCCCCTTTGTTCAAAGCTCTCCGATTGGGTGCAAATCATTGGATGCGCGGAAACGGGTGAGCGAGAATGTTGTAGAATGGAAAAATAATTGATTTCATTTTAGGGTTGACAATTTATAAAGGCCTACCACAATACAAGTAATAGTCAGGATTGAACCTGACAAATGGATGGTTTAGATACAACCCAATTACAAATATTTCTAACACTTATGATAAGATTATGATATCATTAGTTTGCCTTATAAATGATGTAATGTTATCAAATTAACGTACTGATTAGCATAATAAAAAAGACCTTACAACAAAGATGGAGAACACTTTAAGGATATAGTGAGAAACGGTGATCAACATTAATATCCTACTAAAGAAAAATGGAGCTGCTTATTATATACAACATCAAGTTTGATATATTCTTCTCAATGTAAGATGTCACAGCAGTGGTGAGGTAGAAGAAAGATTGACAAACTAGAGTGTTAGTGGTATATTCAAAACGCTCTCTCTTTATATATTACTTGCTGTATTGTTGTAGAAAATACAAGGTAAATTAATTATATAGACATATACATTGTAACGATATACACTATAACAAACACAATTAAGGAGGAACGTTAATATGCTATGATAACAAGAGACACATTATGTAACAGTAACTAGAGACGGGCCACATTTGGGAATATTACTTCTCTATTTAAAAATTACATCCAACGTTACGATGACATGGTAGGTTTTTGAGATAATTATTTTATTTTTTTTACATACTAAAAATCATTTACGTTATCGTAAAAGAAGTGATTTTTCTACTTTCAAAGCAAAAAGAAAGCTGCTACCAAATGCACCCTTGATGTGCCAAACATGTGTACGTTGTGTTCCTACTAACACTCAACTCAGCGTTCAAGTAAAATGAGGTCATCATCCAAACCACCAGGGTCTCCTAGAAACGTTCCAGTAGTGCTGGGTTCGTTGTAGCTCCTGAGATCTTCATCTTTATGAGTCACGGATGACTGCATTAATATTGCATCTCCCATCCTAATCAACTTCGCTAATTCTGTAGCGACCTCTTTCATGATGGGTCGCTCATCTGCTTTGAGATTTAAACAGTCTTTAGCCACTTTTGCCACTGCTTGAAGTTGCTCTACGTCTGCCTCATTTGTAATGCTAGGATCAAAGATCTCTGACAAGCGATTCTCGTCCATGGCCCAAAGGAAATAGTTGGCAAGATTTCGTTGTCTTTCAGGTCGATCGTA
>JAMKPZ010004474.1:0-28998 GCA_024699675.1 Amphibolis antarctica
TTTACATGTCACGTGAAATTTTAAGTTTACATGTGATGAGAGAATCAGCATTTTATGGTAAACGACCGGACGATTGCATTAAAAGACCGATGTTTTAACATTAACACGTCATGTTCAGTAGTTGGGCGTGTACTTTAGAATGCACGTGCCTAACTTAAAAAGTCACGTGTGAATATTAAAACGTTGGTCTTTTAATGCAATCGTTCGGTCGTTTAACATAAAACGTTGATTCTCTCATCACGTGTGAATTTAAAATTTTAGGGTGGATTTTTTTTAACTTAAATATTACGGTCATAAACGGTAGTTCCAGGCGTCACTTCTTTATTTTAACAGTACTTCTGTAAAATTCTTGAGAAATGCAGAAGTTGAATACTCCTCATAGAATAGTGCATATCGTAATTGAAATTAAACACAACAACACATGAAAAATAATCGATTGAAAAAGGACTATTTTTAAATATTTAATCAAAATATTTTTTAAGTAAAATCGAATTATTTTTAAAAAAAATCACCCTAATATTTAAGTGAAAAAAAAATCCACCCTAAATTATTTTAATTAAACACTACATAATTAAAATCGAATTATTTTAAAAAAAGTCCACCCTAATATTTAAGTTAAAAAAAATCTACCGTGAAATATTTTTATTAAACACTAAATAATTAAAATCGAATTATTTTAAAAAAAATCCACCCTAATATTTAAGTTAAAAAAATTCCACCCTTAATTATTTTTATTAAGCACTACATAATTAAAATCAAATTATTTTAAAAAAACCCACAAACTTCTTTCAAATTTAATCACCGTATTCATAATTAATGAAAAATTAATTAATTTTCATAAGTTAATTAATACAACAGTTCGAAATATACGCACGTAAGTAAATTTTTAAAGTTAAGGGAGAGAGAGTACACACATTCTTTTAGGTGAAGAGAGAGAGTGTTTTTAAATTTCACCTGTACGAGAGAAAGTTACTTTTAAGTTTTTAAATTTCACGATCGACGGACACTTATAGAAATCATTTCTTTAGATGCCTACAAAACTCGTGACTTCTATTACAATTTTCTTTAATAATCAACATAACAGGTGAAAGTTCTTTTCAATGCATTATCACACATTATTACAAGAAATAAATTTACACATTATTATCTTTTAAGTAAAAACCCAGCATTGCTGATCTTGGAGCGGAAAAATTTCTCAGGACATGCAGAATGTGCAGGTGCATGCGAGAGCAGAGGTTAAACATGCAATGTTAATTGCAGATCTAACTTGATTTCATTTGATAACATATTTTTTAACTTCAGCACTCTACGGTGGTTAGAGAGACAGACATTCCCAAACACACCCACAATTTTCATTTTAGACCATTTTTTGGCAGATGCTCTTTTCTTTTCTTTTTAAATTACAACCAAAGGAAGAATAAAGTCCCAAAGACATGTTCTCTAGTGTCTTTTTTGTTGTTGGGTGTTTCTTTATCATTAAATCCTTCCAGATTTACATCGAAACTCATGCATGTGAAGGAATATATAATAGAAAACATTTCTGATGATGACTTGAGGAGAACATTTTTATTATAGATAAAGCTATATAGAATTTAGTGCAAGAAGATGATGTGATTCCAAAGATGCATTCTTTTTCTTGGATCCAAACTTTCTTGTAATGAAAACAACATACAATTTTAGGAGAATCCAATTTATCAAACTCCATTTTTGAGGTCACATGAACTTTGGCATTTCACATCCGATAAGATCAAATTGAGTCATAGATGGTGAGTTGATTCCTTTATCCGTCATTGCACCCGTCATTGTACCAATTAAGTTATGAATTGACCACTAACTTGCCTTGAATTGACTCATTTGCAGACGTTTAGGACCCAAATCAAATTGATGAATAGGATGCACATTTCAAATATTTTCTAGTATAAGGATATGGGATTCAGAATTTTTCTTACTAGAAAAATTCAATTCTAAATCAAATTTAGAACTGCTATTTATATTTAACTTTTCCCAATTGGTTTAATTGGTGAAGAGGTAAGAGGTCCAACCAAATCAGTTTGGCATTTGAGCTTGGTTTAGAGTAGACTTTATTTCCCAAATGAATGGATAATGTGGTATGACATACTTTAATTTCAAGGGATTGTATATTTGTATGCATTTCATTTGACAGTAGAACAAAAATACGAAAAAACAATCTAATTTTGATGAAAAGGACATAATATTTCAAGCAGCATCAATACTGTCACATTCACCCTAGGCCTTCACTTTTTTCTCAATCATTTGAGTATTTCAAAAGAGAAAATTTCCTAATTTCTTTTCCAAAAACAATTTCCCCACTAATCATGGAATATATGCATTTTTTTGGTATGGAGAGTTGGCAATAATAATGTGATGTGACTTTTTTTCATATTTTGATAAGAATTCTGACTTCAATGGAAGAAGCTCCATGGGTGGTAGTGATGGTGATGGTGGTTGTAGTGGTGGGAGCAACTCCTTTTACCTTATTTTGTGGATATCTGAATTCCACCTGTTCTGTATTTTACACTATTTTCCCTGTTTTGAAGGGGAAAATCATGTAAATTGGAATATGGCGACAATAGTGAGAAAATTTGAAAAATATCCGAAAAGAAGAGAAAACTCTGAAAAAATGCAATGAAAAAACAAAGATCAATGAAAATCCGAATTAACTATTGCTTTGAAATTGATAAGAACATGTAGATTCTAAAATTAGTGAGAAATATAAAATCATGCAATCTTAGCTAATGCAACTGTTCTGGAAGGAAATAAAGGCACCCTAATAGCAGTATGGTAGTAGATTTTTAATGTAGATACAGATGGAGACAAGTTTGGTAGTGGTTGGCAAATCACTGAATCTGGTTTCATTAATAATGGAGAGATGTAAGCTTTGTTGGTTTGGGATCATGGATCATGGTAAAGTAAACTGAGCAGGTTTAGGATTTTGGGGTTGATGGAGTGAAAGAGATTGCATGGGTAGTTCAGTTTTTCTTCAAAATACCTTGGGTAGTTGATAAGATCAAACAATCAAAGGCATTTTCGAATCAGATTTGACTGCAAAAACATTGGAAAGTACAACTAATGTGAGTGCAGATTTCGATCCTACTTTTTCAGAAGACATGCATGGCAAATGCTGTGATGGATGTAATGTTTATCGATTGCCTCAGCTCTATGCTTATGGAGATAGATGTACAAACATGGATTCCTATGTATTTGATGTCTTGGCCTGAATACATGCATAAGTACCTCGTATTAATGGGCATTGGAAGCTAACCATTCATTGCTGATGAATAAAAAATAGGATCGAACAGTTACATATAGAGAAAACTGGAGGTCAATTATCTCAATCATCCAAGGTACCGTAACAAGACGCCATCGTTCCCAAGCACAAAGCCCTGATCATTGTTGATAAATCTGTAAGGATGGCAATATGGAACAAATGAGATTTTGTTGGATGGAGCATAGGCACTGGATGTCATTAGCATGTCATCTTCAGAATCAGATTCAGACAAAATTAACCCAGATGAAATGGTACAGATAAACTTGACCTCCCAAAATATATTTAAAAGTAGAGTTACAAGACACTTTGGGAGTTCGTGCAACTCAAAATAAAATATTGCAGAAAGTGCAGACTAATATTGATCAATAAAATGTTCTATCCTCACTAAGGTTGAATTTGGTAAAAGAAGCAAAACTTTCTACAGTAATTATTCCAACTAGAAACTATTCTTTTTAAAAATGATAGTAACTCTCTTATAGATCTCAAAGTTGTAATACTCTCTTTAACGTAAGAATTAATTTGTAAGCCATGAGGGTCAGAAATTTCAATGACTAATAAGAGCTTCATTATTTTATGTTCATTAAGGGTCAGAAATTTTTTTCCCTTTTTTTCTGGGAAAAAATCATAGACACACCTTCCAGAAAAATAACAAAATGAAAAAGATTTTACTTACTTCACAGAGTAGAGATTTGCAGCAATATTATCTGCAGCTTTATCACGTGTCCATGACTTCCCCCCATTTGTGGTTCTAAGCAACACACCACTACCTCCAGCAGCCCATGCTTCATCCTGGAAAGAAAACAGATGTTGAAAGGGTGGCATTATAATGGTGTCATTTATCAAGAGCAGTCTGGACCATCAATGGTCCAGGCCTTCATAAACTTTACATCATCTAACTAAGACTTCGATCTTATATTATTCTTTACCTTAGAACGATAACCAACATCTAGAATGCCAAAACCCCTGCTCTGGACTTGAATTTCTTCAAAGTCCTCGGATATCTAAAAAGAAAGGATCATGCATGCATTCAAATATACGCTTCAATCAGATCATATAAGATGAAAAGTAAATATAACTGGAACCAGACTCCCAAATTTCCTAGAACAATGCAAGTTAGCAAATAAAGACAATATTCCATTATGTATTAGCAAGCAATAACGCAATATGGAGGAACAATACAAGTTCTATGAGGTTAAAGTTGACAAATACAATATAGATAAAATCCATATAGCTCCATGATTTGAATCCTATTTAGGTATTTGATGCACTCAAAGGTAATACACTGAATGATTTTTTATAAATTCACATCTTAAATATTTTTGGCATTGGATATACAATAATGAGATGGTCAATGGCTAAAGATAATGGTCCTTAAAGTAAATATTGAACAGCCACAAGCAAGATGACTGAAGTTAATGATAAAGATCAGAAACAACAGAGAATAAGTTAGAAAGAAGAGTTCTGGTATTCTTAACATGCATACCCCATTGCCTTTGCTGAGAAATAGACCACCTCCCCTCACAAGAAGCCATAAACCACCATCAGATCTCCATCCCATATTTTGAATTCTACGTGCTACGGCTCTGTTATGAGGTTGCCAGTATGGCTGCATATGCAAAGAGAACTTGCATGAAGCAAGCTGAGGAACATCTAAGATTCTAATGTGATAACAAGGAAAAAGGTATAAATATGTGAAATTCGATGGAGAAGATTACTGTTAAGTAGCTGAAATTCAATGACTCGGATTAAGCCATATGTGGTCAAGTTTGTTATTCCTCTGCATGATTTAACCATTTGTGTATGGTTTTTACTCTCTGCTGGAAACATACATTTAAAAACACGTTGTGCATCTTTTAAAATTTGAATGGGTAGAAGATGTCTTCTTCATCTTCATCTCCATCATGGTATCAAAGGACGTTCAAGGTAAAGACATCTACTTCACGGGACATCAACTTCATTGATCTTGTGTCATTTTTAAAAAAATGTTCATTATATGATTCGTTTAACTTGATTTTTTGATATTTATTACAAATTTAGATGCCACCTTATTCTTAAATATATCTATTTATGTGGGGGCCAAGTTTGCTAGTACTTACTACTTAGCACAACCCTAAGCTTGGTTTTCTTCACTCGATTTGCCAACTCAAGCACAACTGAATGCCTCAACCGTGTGTTGTCTAATCAATGAATTTGCTGTTCGAGTGGCTTGAGATTCATAGATGGCAAGTGAGGTGTCTACCATTCCCCATTCTAGTGAATGCATCCATTATGGGTCGATCAGGCACTTCCACCTAACATCACCACAAGTCATCTTCTGATTGCATGCTTCTAACCAACTACTATCACATGTCACCCTCTGATTGGACATACTTTCCAATTTTTCCCTCTTCCAATTGTATTCTCATTTATGACCTCTTTGTGCTACATATCTTTTTAGAGAAGACTTTGTATCACAATTTTTGTAACTTATTGCATTTCTTGTTGCATGTGCATCCCTTCTGCGCATTAATAGAAGTAGATGGTATCTTATTACTTTCCTCAACAACAAAGACAAAATCAATTGTTCTTTCCCAAAATGATGTGATATATTTTGGTGGCCAAGATGCATTAAATGATTAGATAAGTGATGAAATCATGATGAAAATAATTTGTGAGGGGTACGATTTTATAATTTTTGAGAATAGCAGACATTTTCAATCTATAATTTCTATGCCCATCAGCTATGAAAAAATACAAGGAACAAATCTTTATATTTCTTCATTTGACGAAATCATGATTGCTTGAAGATATGAGTGCGAGATAAAAATGAGGCAAAATGGTAGAGTAGTTATGCAAGCAACTGAATGAACGCCAACCAAGAAGGCAACATATACTTTCCTAGTGACTGTGCTTCAATCAAAGTTTTTCCGGTAAACTATCATATTAGGCAATCTTCAATGAAAAATTTATCGATATCTAGGAAATTCACATTCAATTATTGATGTTTCATACAGTTCATACTTTCAGTGTTGCATATATATATATATAACTTAAACTCTAAAAATATTTATCTGATTCATAACACGTTTGATTCATTTCTAAGGTAATTCTGCTACATTCAGCTGAATGACTTGTTTGAGTTTGTCAAAACAAACCTGCCCAGGTTCCCATGTTAGATAGAAGTTTCCACGACTGGATACTGCAACATAGTTACCATCTGGAGAGCGATTAACTGTGTTAAAAGTACCTGTATAATAACTTGCACCACTAATGCCACTTGAAACCGTTCTGCATGTGATAAAGAAGCAAACATCAAATGACTAATAGTGTGCAACAAATATGCCCTTTATCAGTTGGACCACACCAATGTTCAAAATTCAAACATGGTCAACTTGAGGATCTTGCATTACATCAACAATGAACCAGATTTGTCAATTTGTCATCAGCCTATTCATCGATAAAAGGCATACCGATTAAGAGTTGCTGATACTGTTTCCTGGACTGCAGCCCTCCAGTTGTACCCTCGATTCGATGTAACATATATAGCTCCTTCATTAGTGACCATCTCTGCACTTTTTTCACCAGTTGCCTTGATATACACCTATTTCCGTTTTATGTAAGGCAGCATTATTTTTGTGCATTTGATTTGAGGGGTGTTATCAAATAAATGCAGACAGTTTCCTGAGCTATTCACATCAGAATGGGCTTACCACGTCTCCAGGTAGTTGAGCACTCAAAGGTATTCTTTCCCAGCTTTCCCCAGCATCAGAAGTGTGCAAAAGGATTGCAGGTTTTCCAACAATCCAACCTTCCTTCTCTTTAAAACTTATGGAGTTGAATCTGTAATTGAAGTCTTCATCCTCCGCAGAAGGTATTGATCGTGGGGTCCAGGTACGACCACCATCTTTTGTTTCCATGATAGTTTGCCTTGTTCCCAAGAGAAAACCTGAAACATCCAAAATTTTAGTCCATCTTACACAACACCATGTGCTAGGATTTTTAATAAATCATACAGTATCACATAAGAAATGCATTACAGATTCTTAATAAACCATCGGTTTCATGCCATTATTACTATATGATCACTCAGTGCTACATAACAGACCATATTTGACCTTGATATTGCATTAAAATGTGGATATTTAACTTAAAACTGACTAGTTACAAGTGAAGAAGTCTCTTCTTATACGTATGTGCTAAGTCTAATCCGCACCTTCTAATGTGGTATTATTTATTAAAAGACAAGGCCCTCCTAATCCAATTAGCCTGCCTTTTTATTGATTTCCAAAAATATCCTCCGTTGGAAAATATTACTAATGATCAATACTATTGTGTGAGGCTACTATTTGTCATGTAGGCATCTTATTGTGTTCATTTGTATCATCTACCAATCAATTTTTATCTTTTGGTGATGATTTGTGACGTGCAAATATGGGTGTACCCACTGCTAGTGTTCTACCATTCCAACAGAAGTCAATAACCATCTTCTACCGAAATCCAATCCAAACCAGCTTCCCAAATAAAATGCAAATCTAGAAGTTGAGTGTCCAGCAAAAGTTAACTAGAACCCTCTAATTCTGTTAAGAACGGCATGTGGAAAGAAAGAAGATAAGATTCTACAGAGTCCGAAGCTCACAAAAGGAGAAAAACCTTCAACACAAATGTCATTCATTCAATTGTATTAAAAATATGACAACCAGGAGGAGAGCATTTCATCTTACAGAAGGTTAATTTTTTTTCTAAATCATGTTATGTCTATGGTAACTGATCAACAAAACTTGTACCAGTTTTTGTATGTTGTTTATTGATTTAATCTCTTTCTAGGCCCGTAAGTAAACTAATAAAGGCTTAGGACTTGATCATTATAAATAGATCAAGCGCAAACGACCTGGGAAACTCCAGATTTCAGTAAATCGACAACTACAAGTAGATGAAGCAAATACCCTAACGTCCTATTTATTTAAACGTTTTTTACTGTACACTACAACATTCTATAGTAATATTCATCAAACAAAACCATTCACACTAAAAAACTATACCAAAATAGTTACATCATAAATCGTATAATTTCCTGAAAAACATAAGCTCTGCCTCACTTAATTCTACCTCGACAATACCAACAACACACCAACTGAAGAAAAAAAAGAGAGTAAAGAAATCATTTTTACTGCTGTCAAAAGCACAAAACCACGAATACCATGACTTGGATCGTCGGGGACGAACGCGATGTCGAGGAGCACAACCCCGGGGTCAATTGGAAGGTACACGCGCTCCCAATCCGACAGTTCAGGCACCTCCGCCTTCGCCGGCTCCGAACCCCCGACCACCGGTCCCAGGACGAGAGCCCCAGCGGTTCCCGACAGCACGTGCCGGCGGGACGTCTTCGACGAGTGGTCGGTGAGAGAGGCCCTGGGACGGAGTGTCCGGAGCGGCCTGGCGACGGGGTGGCGGCGGGAGGAGTGTCCGGGGAGGAGCAGCTTAGAGTCGGGAAGGTAGTGTTGGATTCGGGTAGCCATTGGAGGGGAGGTAGGGCTGGAGTAGTCGCTCCCACAGCAATGGTGGTGGCTCCGGCGCTGCGTATCTTGCTTCGCTTATCCGTTGGATTCGCTTCTGAGGTGGAAAGGCTGCGCGCCGCGGTCGTTTTCGAGCGCCTCCATCTGTCGTGGATAATATTTCGGCTTCGTACTTTTTTTTCAAAAGTATTTCAAATTCTACGATAATATCTATATTTTTAAATTTATTTTTTAATATTAAAATTAATTTTTTTTATCTTAAAATTATTTTCCTTCCACTTTCACATTTCTGGTGAAAAAAATGCCAAGTTGTTCAACGGATTTTTTGCGGACTACACCTCGTATTTCTTTTTTATTCTTTTCGGCACCATCTTGATATCTAAGAATACGATTTATTGGTTTTGTAGTGGTGGGTAAACCACATTCATTAATAAGAATTCTTATCATTTCTTGAATATTTCTATTTTTTCTCTCTGTGACCAGTCACATTTTGTCGAGGAATTTTAGCATAAGAAAACTCTTGATCATGCCCATTTCATTACAGAATTCCTAAAACTCAATATTTTCAAATTCATTACCATGATCACTTCGTATTTTCTTAATTTTGGTTTCTTTTTCATTTTGTATCCTCAAGCAAAATTTCTTAAATTCTTTAAAAGCATTTTTCTTATGAGTAAAGAAGATGACCTAAGTAAATCTAAAGTAATCGTCCACAATGGCACAGATATAAAAAGTTAATTTATGATTATTATTTTTTTAAAATATACTTAAGGGAGTTTTTTTTAGTCTACTTTAAAACTTGCATTTAAAAACACTTTTAAACGCACACAAATGTACTCCACTTTAAGAGAGTATTTTTAACAAAAAAATTCAACCTAACATATCCATTTAATTTGCATATAAATTTAACTCAAAATTTTTGTGAAAACTTAAGATTTATACAACTCAACATTTTTTTGTTCCACTTTAAAAAAATATTTTTGACCAAAAAAATTCAACAATAACATACATACATATATATATATATATATATATATATAAGAAAAATACTTTTCTAGTAACATCATTAAAATTATTTTTCTAATGATATCCTAATTCAATGGTCCATATTAAATTTAGATCATCTAAATTTTTCATCCATGTATATTGAAAGTACCATACAACCTCTATCTGTATGTCTTTAAAACATTACATGACATCTAAGATCACAAGCTACAATAATACCACTTGAACTAGTTATGCGACTTAAAGGTTAAGCATTACTAGAAAAATATTTTTAATGGTATTATTAGAGAATTGATATACACATAGATCTCTCCCTTTCTCTCTCTTTCTCTATAGAGAGAGAGAGAGGCGTGTGTGGTTGTCATGTGGGATCAATCTAACAAAGCTGAAAGTTATAGCAAAAATGTGATTATCGCATCAACAGGAAGATGTAATTCTAACCTCATTGGGCAGCTATAATACAATCTTAGTAACATTAGGGCCTTTGTATCCACGTTCCCTTGTACCTGCGACTGCGTCAAGAATTGTTGAGGTTCCAAGTGGAAAATTCAGCACCCGCAACTCAAAACCTTGCAATCAATATCACCTTCTATTTTCGCAAAGTCTCGTTCATACGAACACCTCTCTCGGTCCCCACATCTATTCATTTGGTTTTGTCTTAACTTTTACAAGAAAGTCTCATTTATTTTCTCAATTCCAACTTCAACTTCAACTTCAATCCTACAGGATTACCATGTACAAACTCCAATACGAAATCATCTTCTAACTTCAACTCTCCACAATTATTAAAGTTAAAACTAAAACTAAAACTAGATAAACAAACGAATGCCTTTACAATTGAAATGGTTTGACACGAGAATCGAAACTAAAATTGAAATTAAGGTAATATTTGTGTATTTGGAATTAATAAAAAATGATGAAAATAATAATTAAAATTTTCATCATTTCTAATTACTTCCAAATACACAAATATTACCTAAAACTAAAACGTAGTACGAGAATAGACTAATAAAGGTCTCTTCGTTATGGGAAGATTTGAGAATTTTCTTTGGAATAAAAAATACGTCAAGATACATGTAGGCTCTTCTTCTTTGATATATAACTCTGTTTGGATTTTGCATTAACAATAATTAAAGTGGGTGAGCACTGTATGTACCTGAAAGAGAAAAGGTGCTCTCATTGTGTTATCGGCTTACATGGGCAGCAGTGATAAATCTGGTTGTGGGTTGGAGTTGACGGGACACAAAATTACAATGTACAAGAGTCCTGCCAAGAGAATCATCAGCTCTGGTCCACGACGGAGGAACAACCACATTGGCTTTCCTCCGCCTGCTTGCGCCGTAGCAGTCTACCTGCCAAAACAGGTTTCCAGAGCACAATCAGGAATCAGCTTCTAGGGAAACTGGTTCTCGGAAGCGTGTTAGATGTGTAACTCCAACAAATTGACGGTCCGAAAATTAACCGTAGATGCTTATCAAAGAAGAATGGATGTCATCTCACAGTTATTCGAAGAATGTCTACTCCAAAGTAGTAGTCTACGTTGGTCGCCAACAATTGAGAGAAGAGGTGTCAGATCTGCAAGGTACTGCTGGGGCACCACCGCCATGACCTAAGGAAAATAAAACCATAAATAAGGTTCAGAATTTGCAATCTGCATGTAATATATAAACATCCAAATACAAACAAGGATCTAAAAATCCAACAAATTAATGCTCCATACCGTCTTGACCTAGAAACTACAATCATAAATAAACTATAGAATTTCCAATCTGCATATATAATATACACAAACATCTAAACATAAAGAAGGATTAAAAATCCAACAAATTAATGTTTCGTATGGTCCTTACCCTGTACCGAGGCACCAGATACTGTGGAATTTTGCATGGTAATTTGAAATCCCAAAGAACTAGAGCTTGGCCTTTCCATGTTCGACCTAAAAAAACCTGCATACACACACCCACGATGCAAATAAAAAAGGCTTCAGCTGTTTTGTTTTGTTTTTTGATGCATGCCCAGAATTCAGTAGTCTTGGACAATCCTGAATCCGAGCATTAAAAACACATTCTACTCAATTGAAATCAAAGCAAACCTCTGCAACCTTATGATGATTTGATAATTGAAAGACAAACTTGAATACTATTTGTATCAAAATGAAACTCTTTTCCATCTTCCACATTTTTTAGATCACCCACCTATACTTTACAAATTACCTCCTACGTCCACCAATATATCTTTGTCAGGTATCATAGAACACAAAGAGGATATCGCTGCTATTGCCCTTGTTAAAAAGCAAATATTTCCTCTCCCATTATCGTCGTCAAGTTAGGTCTTGAAACTGCCTAAGTAAGGTTCCATTGCAATCACTGGCCTCGCCACTGCCATCGTCAAGGGTTTCAGATGTTTGATCACCCTCATCAACCATTGTCGATGCCAATCCAGTCACTCTCGCCACGCGTCCAATCGAGTCACCCATTGACATCTGTCTTGCGTCGCTAGTCAATTTGAGTTGTTAGTCGAAGTCATCTATTGTCATCCCTATCTAGTCAACATCAACATTGTTTGCTATCGTTGTTTACACCCATGAGGGTTGCAAATAACGGAAAGGGTGAGGAGGAAGAAGAAAAGATGTAGAGAAGAAAAAAAAGGGATGGAAAGGGGGAGAAGAAAAAGAAAAAAAAAAGAGATAGGGAGAAAAGAAAAAAGATATAAAAAATGGTGGAAGTAAAAAAAAACAAAAAAATTATGAAAAAAGAGAAAAAAACAGAAAAATATTTAATATCCTATTATCTATCATCAATATTTTCTCACTTGAGGTTTATAAATACCTCAATTTATAAATTCATACTAATTTAAGGTTTGTGAAATACCTCACATTTAAAATTCACACTATTTTGAGGTTTGTAGAGCATTTCTTATTAACAATCCACATTAAATCTTTTTTACTGAATGATTAATAAAATTTATATTTGTAGAAGCATGTGTAAGTTTTTAGGTATTTTACTTACACAATATTACTATCACTTAAATTTTTGTCTATCATGTATCTCCTTTTGTTTATCTTATTATGTACAAGTCTATTGCAAGTTGGATGCTTCAACTTGAAGGAGAGTGTTAAAGTTTAAGTGTTAGGGTTTCCAATGTAAGTGAATTTAATCCCACATTGGTTAATGTTGTTTGTCATGAGTCTCATAACCTCTATATAAAGAAGTGTAATCTTTATTAGTAATATACAATACAACATATCTTCCACCAATTTCTACTAGTTAGAATCTTTAGATCTAGATGTTATTATATTTTTCAGTTGGTATGAATATTAAGTTACATTCATATGAATGTAATGGGGTAGTTACATATCAATTTAATCCAAGTCATATATATGAACATAACCATGTTCATAATGAAATATCCTATTCTCACCCATTCCATAAGTCCAATGTAGATGTCGAGTATGGGTTAGCTCAGATTGCATATGAAATAATGTGGCTGAAATCCTTGTTAATCAAACATGGATTTCTTACGCAAGTTGAAATACCAATGATTTGTTATAATAATATGCTATCTTCATTGCCAAAACCCTACATTCCATGACAGAAACAAGAATACTAAAGTTGATTACCAATATGTAAGAGAGGACAAGTTAAATAAGAAATGCTATAAATTGCCCTATAGTTTAGAAAGCATATTCAACCCTAAAGAAGCTGATAAAAAAATGACAGTTGACATGACCAAGATACTTACCATCTTGTACAAATGGCATTCTTGACGCTGGAACTGTTCTCCCTTCACCTACCCAAGAGCCAGGCTGATTATCTGGACTAAAATCAGTAGAGTGCAACCTCCGATGTTCATCAGTATTGGACTGCCTTTGCCCATTCTGATGAGATGACATGGTGTAATTGTGGTAACCCTGCTGCATATGCTGCTGATGGACATGGTTTGCATATGAGAAATGATTAGCAGGTGTTTGGGAAGGAATGTGATTAGTCAGAGGAGCTTGTCCAGTTGGTAGAGGAAGATTTCCAGGTGCTTGAGCAGGGGAGATGGGATGGTATGCTCTCTGTTGGAAAGCACCAACTGGCTGAAATTGGGGGTTGGAATGAGAGCTCTGCACTGCTAGGTACATGTCATTGTGTCCATATTCAAATGGTCTCACGGCATTAAAGCCACTGGGCAAGGGCTGTCCAGTGCATACTCCAGGTGTCACAAAGTTGGGGGATTGTTGTATAACTGGCTGAGGCTCCATCGTGGCAACACTTGCAGGACATAGAATGGTAGCCCCAGTCATTTGACACAGTGGGCCTCCCTGCAAAGAAAACATATTATTAAGTTATATCTATATGAATAATAAGAAATTTTAATAATAAAACAAGACTTACACTTTGTGGTATAGGGTACTCCTGAGGTATTGAAATCGGATGCACCATTGTTGGAGAAAATGATGAAGCAGATGGTGGTGGTGGGAGAGCTGGAGGTGGAACTGGAGGAGGAACGAGAGGTGGAGGTGGAGGTGGAGGTGGAGGTGGGGGTGGGGGTGGTGACGGAGATGATGGTGGTGGTGGTGGTGGTGGTGGCAGTGGCGAAGGTGGTGGGGGCGAAGGTGGTAAGGGTGGTGGTGGAGGAGGGGAGTCTAAAGGTAGAGGAGGACAACCACTTGGTGGACACTCTTTTTGATCATTTGGCAAGGATTGCAAATTACATTGGGAACTCCTTTGCTGGGGCCCCACTTTAAGAGAACTATTTACATGCATGCCTTTTTCTTGTTTGGATTCATCTTCCATTTCAAGCTCACCATCGACATCCTCCAATATGTGATGATGCTTCTCACTTGGAGTTACAGTACAAGAGTCAGGCTCCTCAAGATCACTTCCACCCTCAAAAGGTGCTTTACAGAGGGTATTTTTGGACAAAGAAATGGAAAGATCCTCTTCATCTTCAAATATATTTGAGGATAATGATACTGGTAGCTGGAAGGTTGCATTGCTGTACGAAAGAACAAGCAGATATAAAGATAAACATCGAAAATCATTTCTCTGTAATTAAATAAAGGTGTATATATAAATTAAACAGAAATGGCATATAAATCAAGAGTGAAGAACTAGACATCTTGACCTAACATGCTAGATAATTATGCTGAAGCGTATTGCATGTCCAATTGTAACATAGTGATCGAGAGAAAATTGCAATAAAGATGAGGTTAAAGGGATACTAAAAAAGACTCATTTATATTCAACAACAGAAGAGAAAATGGTGCAGTAAACTCGGCTATACCTTGATTTATCCAATCAACAAACAGAGTTGCCTCTCACATATAAACATAAATAATAGTCTTGTTGCTTGAACCAAACCAGGGAGAATTGCCGCCAGTGAAAAATGAGGTCCAGGCAGTTGGACGCCAGGACCTGCATTTTTTTGAAACTCAGGATTTTTTATGGTGATAGATATATTTGTGGGTTTATTTCAATTGTTTGTTTGGTCCATTTTTCTTGTATTTGTGGATTTGATTCTTCTAGTTTTGTTAAGAATCTTTTATTATTATCAGTGACATATTTAAGCACTTATTTTATCATTGAGTGTCAGTATTTTTGGCTATTATATATAAGATTATATAATGTATCGAAATCAAAAAACATATAAGTGCACACATAAACTAAGAAGTTGGCCCAACCACCTAAGCACGTGTCCAAAGTGCCATGTCTGTCCTATGATTGTGGCACATTGACACTGATTACCGAGAAGTACACTTCCAGTACTAGCAAATGATGGGAGAATTTCACTACATCAGTTTTCATAAAAAGCAAAATAAGCGACAAACTGCTCTACCACATTCGCAGTTAACAAAATCCATATCGAATGACAGCAAGAACCAAAAAATATATCATCAAAGAAAACCATTTTTTGCAAAGTGAAACCATAACTGTGGTATAAGTAACCGGAGTGTTACTCTAATGAATCACACTTTTAGTAACAGAAACAGAACTTACAAAAAATTAAGAAGATAACCACGTACAAAAGCATGAAAGGCACTAAGAAACGGTGCTTATGTAAAATTGAATTGAACCTAATAGGGAATAAGGTATTATAACTACTATAAATGTCATGATGTAGTTTCCATTTAGGTTCTCTTTTGCTGAGAATTTTACATAATAATGGGATGTGCAGACTCTCTTCATCACAAATCATGAACTCATGAAGGCTCACACTTTGTGATACAATTGCTTAAAAGAAAATAATAATAATAAATAACATGTGAGAAGCATGGTTATGAATTTCATTTAGATTGCATCATTTCTTTTACTTGTCCAAAAATTCAATTAAAGATGGAGTGAAGGCAAATCAATTTTAAATTTGACAATTTTTCAACAGTTTAATTTGAAAAATATGGTAATGCAATCATTTCTTTACGGTTGTTGACAATGCACATTAACATAATCATAAATCACAGAGAACTCGATAAAAGTTAAACTAGTTACCTGCCATATTCATCAACAAGAATCCCATCCATTTCTCTAATAGGATCATCAATTGAACGCTCAGCTCGTGATGGACGTCTTAGAAAGACTCCAGAAGCTGCATCATCATTCGGAACATCTATATCATCTATACAGCGCCGAAGGACAGCTTCAGGCATTACTTTCCTTTCTATCCAAATCTTTAAAACCTGGAAATGATGGATTGTCAACTATCATGCAAAAATTATTCAATTTTCAGAGAAAAATACCTTCACACACTGGCGGCGATTCTCCCTAGCACCAGATCCAGGTGGAGCAGCAGCACCTAGAAGGCGTGGCAATGCTGCTTGTACTATTGGAACATACAAAGAAGATGCAATACCTAAAGAAAGGTAAAAAGAAGATATGAAAAATACATATTAAATTCTACAACTAAATAGAACATAAGAACATTTGATCACTGAGAAAACTATATTCAAATGTCAATAATCTGAATGATAACATGAGTGGAAATCTAGTTTTTTGAAAATTAAAATGAAAAATTAAACCAATCCAAGCATCAGATGTCCAGCTAGACAACAACCCATTTACAAAAATAAACATAATCAAAACCTTCAACCTATTAAAAGATAAAAACCAACCCACACTAGAACACTTGATACTGTAACTTGTCCTTTGAAAAATGGCAAGCCCAATGGTTGCTAGACAACATTGTAGTTCAGTCACATTATAGAAATTATTGGCCACCAACCCAAAGAATATCAATAAAGCAAAAGGTGCAACACAGGCAACATATCACAAGTCTCAACGCAGTAGATATAATAAGCCATTCATTTCATGCAAATGCAAAAAATTAGATACAAAATATAGTCTTCTTAAGAGATCTAACAGTTTGAAATTTTGAAAATCAATAAAATTATGTCATCACATGTCTCTAAAGAAAAGAATTCACAAGGGTATGATAAAACAATGGATATCATAAGATTTTGATCCTGTAAGCAATCCTTAAATAGACAACAGAGCAATGCAATGCTGTAAGTTCACAAATATCGTCATTGTCAAACTGTACCTTTTTGGTTGTGGGAGCACTGTGTGATGGAGTCCACGAGGAATAATAAGTCAATTTTACGGTGGAAGCTAGACTCATTTTCCAACTTTCGTATAAGAAGCTCTACAACCTACAAATTGTCAATTTTAACAGATTGTAAATGCATCACGGGAAGTATAGCATGCATATGCATAACTTAAATACAACAACTAATGTTATTGTCAAAAACTAGAAGCCAATATACAAATTTTAGCAGCTAATCATGCAAAAATGTGCTGATAAACTGCAGCCCACATGTTCTGTGCCTTGGGTGAAACATGGTTCAGTATTTCAAAGAACCAGAAAGTTCAAAGAAAAATCTAACTTCAGTATGCAGAGAAAGGCACTAATTCAACATAAATGCAAAACCTAGTCCTATAACAGTACAATGCAGAAAATAGTTGTCAAAGAAAAGAAAATAAAATCCATTCATCAGTATTTAAATAGTGTATGATACCAAATGGAATTCAGAAAGACAATCAGAGATATACTGAAACAATAATCAACAACTGAGAATAACAATGTTGAAATAAATAGCCATCACTGTCCTTTGCTTGACTGACAATTTCTTCAATGCAGAAAAAAGCCAAGTAAGCAACCTATCATACCTCAGTGGCCATGCCATATTTTGCACACTCAATAGCAAGACGACTTGCACGTCCGATGCTGTCCTTTGCCCTGGATAATGTTTCAATCATTCCTTGAAAAGCATCACGAGCAACAGCAGCCTCGGTACCACCACTCAATGACCCTCCTGGAGGTTGAGATTCTGAACTATTTTTCTGCTCATATTCTTCAGTTTCTATCTGATTAACTGCCAAGTGAGCATGAGGAGAACTAAAAGACGTTGATGAATAAAACACTTTTGCATCCGTTTGAATTGGAATATCTTCTGGATATAAAGGACCTGCAGAGATTGGAGCAGGGCTTCTAGCTTGGGTTACAGTTGTAGACACCAACTCGGGAATAAGAGTATCATATGGTGGATTATGAGAATGGGCTTGTTTCCGTTTTGCTTGAGCAGCCGCTATGAGATGCTTCATGGATGTGGTAGACTCTGAGAATTTGGAATCTATAGACAAACTTCCAGTTTTATCATTAGAAGCCCCCAATCTGCATTTCAAAATAGAACTTGGCCATAAATCACACAAAAAGACATAATGTAAGGAAATGTAAATATATTATACCTTTCTGGCAGAATAGTGTCCTGCACGTTACGCTCAGCTGAAAAATTCCTGTCTGCTCTATTTTCTGGTACTTTATTGGTATGGGGATCAGTCTTTGGTGCGTCTTTTGTCTTTTCTTTTGTAAATAGAGATTTTCCCTTATGAGTAGTGATGGCACCTGAGGGTCCATCATGACCAGTTGATGTCTCACCTGGGAGTTTGGATGAACACACCTGAGATTTTTTCAACACAGCAGTACCAGAGGTTTTTCCTTTCAATTTACTTGTTTTCTCCACAGGTTTGACACTGTTATTTGATATAAGGGGCTTCTTGGGTGATCTAGCTAACCCTCCATTTTTAGAAGATCTGAGAGGTTCTGGTTTGACAGAGCTTGGAAATGCCTGAACGTCTGAAGATTTTGAAAGCCTTTTCTCCTCCAGTCTTGCTGGAAGATTTGGGGAAACATTCAGAACGTGTTTTAAGGGCTTGTCCTCATGTTCTTCAGAATCTATCTTTTCTGTTGGAGCATCCTTAACATTTAAGTTGTCAACAGAGACAGCAGTGCTCGCATTTGCCTTTGTTACAATATCTGTGGTCTTGCCATGAACTGGAGTTCTAGGCTCTTCCTCTTCTTCTTCATCAACTTCAAGGCGAAAAGTTCTCCTTCTTGTCTGGGGTTGAGCAATAGGAGAACTTTTACCAGAAATCACCCTCACTTTCTTGGCAGCTGATCTAGAACTTTTTGAGGCAACAGAAATTGTTTTGGATGTGTGATCATGCTGTCTTGATGATGGGAGGATAGCCCCACTATTATCTAAGTGACTACCAGCAGCATCTAATTCTGGCTTCGATGTAAAATAATTTCCTGTTTTCATGGAAGATGCTCTTCTATTTTCGCCCTTTGTGGATGAAAATGATTTATTGTTTTCAGCTTTTGCAGCTGAATCTGATTTTTTATGCTCATATTTTAAGGAAGATGCTGACTTCCTACTTCTCAAAAGCCTCTCAGTGCTGTCATTCTGTGGACAATTAATCTTCTTACCTTTCTTGATCATTCTATGATCCTCACTCATAAGCTTTGATCTTTTTGTTGGTGGAGAAACTACAGCATTGTCTAACTTTCGCTTCCTGAGTTCACTAGTCTTTTTCCTATGATCCCCAGAACATAATGGCCCTTTCTTGTCTAGCTCCATATGATCCAACCTTGCCTTATCGAAAGTACGAGCTTTCAACATTTCATTATTGTCAAGGCCAGATTTACTTGAATCAGTTAAATGCTTTCTCTTTTTTTGGGTGCTGTCACATGTATCAGGAGAAGATGGTGACTCGTGATCAACTGAAGCTGGAGATATGTCATCCACATCATCTCCAATATTTTCCCGTGAACTGGAAAGTTCATGTTCTTCCACAGGGGTTGTTTTAACCAGAAGTTTGTTAACTTGTCTTTGGTGTGCTTTCAAAGACCTCACAACTTTCCCCTTTGATGCTGGAACACTTTGGGTGCAATGATTATTCTCAATTTTTCCGTGACCATCATCTGATAATACATCACTCTCATATTGCTCATGTTTTCCATTAGCTAAGGACAACTTTGAAGCATCTGGCCCTAAATCCTCAATGCTTCTTTTAACATCTTTCAATGGATTTGTGGTTGGGTCTTCCTTGAAGGATCCTCCTTTTGAAAACTGTGCATCAATTTCCAAATTTTTGCTTGTCTTGACGGATAAAACTGAAGATTCTGCTTTGTGCAAGCTGGTCGTATTTAAATCTAAAAATTCACTGTCAACATGAGTTTTTGAATGAGTTTCCGACCCAGTTGACTCATCACTTGAGTGTGCACTGCTGTCTTCATCCCTTTGTTTAATTATTTCATCCTCCTTTGGGGCCACATGCTTGCAGTGTTCAACACCATTGGCAGCTTCTGAAGATATGATGCCATTGGATGTCCTATCATCACCATCAGCGGCTTCACCTGAACCCTTGTGTTGCAATTTTTCAAAAGCTGCACATATTTCTTCCACAGCTTGGGTAAAATATTTATCTTTTTTACCCTGGCAACGAGCACGCAACTTATTCTTGCAGTCACTGGTGAACACCTGAATATCAGCTGGAGAAACAAAAGCACTGCACCACAATAATGTAATGAATATGTAACAATGAGAATCTTAAAGTATAGGTGTAATGCTAAAACATACCTAGTTTATGACATGTTTTTTGGTAACTCTAAATAGTTGATAACATGTTGATATGTTACAGATTGACAAAAAATTCTTATGTTAGAAGTTCCCTCAAAGCTGGCATTCTCACATTTTGGGCAAGACAACAACATACTGTTGGCACGGAAACAGAACATGCTGTAGTATCTGTTTTACATATGTGTGTGTGTGTAACAGTTCCAAGCAGGGTTCATAAAATTCAAACAAGGAACATACATCAATATCTAGACATAAACTTCCTGTCAACAGCTTTAAAAAAATTGAGAAACTTATCCATATATTTATGAACTGTTTCACAAGCTTGCTCTTTTTTTCAACAGCTACCATGTGTATTAGCATTAGTGTGATAATTATAATAGCTGAATTATTAATAACATCATAACAGCAAAAGTTGACTATAATGTAGATGACAACCATATCATTTACAGACATATCTAAGTCATATTTTATACAAAATCTTGTTAACTTATTTCATCATCTTTATGTTGCTTCTTATAGACATGCATTCTGTGAGTTAAGCTAACAAAAATTGTGCAATATGAATGCACGAGGATACAACCTTCATTACAAAATAAAATGAACTAACTCTAGGATGGAAAAACTTTGTATTTCTGCCTAAAAATGGATTCAGGCATATGGGATGTCATCTAGGAAAACAGCAATGATAACAAGAATATCATCATAGCCGACACAACAACTACAATAAGATTAATATCAAACCAAAAGAAGTTTTAACTTTTTTACCTTTTAGAGATAAATTGTTGAATTCATATCCAGACTAGTCATGATGGACATTGAGAGAATTGACAACTACCAATCCTCTAGATAATCAATGCATCTACATGTTCCCATACTAGACAATTCCATCATGTACAGTGTTCATGTTAGTTTAAGTATGTCATTTTTTGGTCATACAGTATTATGTTTATTGGATATCTATATATCATGTATGTTAGGCTAAGTATTATACATTCCCTATAAATATATAATACAGTCTTAGCAATAAATAGCCCCAACTATCAAGGTTGACCCCAAATAAAGGAGGGCTAGCATTGGGCAGATAGTCAACTACAAAAACTAGTCAATCCTTTATGAACATGAGTCCCAAAGAGAATTCTTCGAAACATCACCCTCTTAGCAACACATTACATCGGACTTCGATTGCAACAAAAAGAAAAAGAAAAAGCACTAGACAACTAAGATATAACATTCCTAAATAAAGGGTTGAAGAGGGGTAAAATTAAACATAAAATTTGAGATAGAAGATAAACATAAAAATGAAGTTCAAATAATAGTTCATAAAAGTTAAACAGGAAATTATTAAAGTAATAAGAATAGAAGATAGAATTATAATAATTAAGCTTGTCATAAGAAATAAGATAATATAATTAGTGTATATAATTCACAATTAGATTTAGTAGAAGCTACTAAATAAAAATTTTGGATATTTTAATTCATAGTTTACCTACTAGAAAGGAGCTCTTTATTAGAGGGGTTTTAAATGATCATGTAGGAGAGAAAAACAAAGGATATGAGAGAAACCATATAGATAATTTGGTTTTAGTGATAGAAATAAATAGGAAAATTCAATTTTAAAATTTAATGTAGCTTGTAACCTATGGGTAACAGAAACTAATTTTAAGAAAAGTGATGACCATTTAAGTACATTTAAAAGTGGTTCAAATGTAAGTTCAATGGATTTTTTATCGAGTAGAAAAATAAATTAAAGAATGTACAAAAATTATAAGGTTATTACAAGAGAAAACTTGACCATACAACATAAATTGTTAGTGTTACAAGTTAGAGGAGTAAAGTACATAAGAACCCAAAAATTAGGTAGTAAAATCTAAAAAAGGAAAAGAAAATAATATTTAGAGATAACTTGTTAAAACGAGAAATATGACACTAGATGAAGTAAGCAAACAATGACAGGAATGACTAATTGTATTAAAAAAATTGTAAGAAAATTTTAAGAGAGTACTGTGGTATTAAGTAAAGAAAGTTGATAGAATGAAGACGTACAAAAGATAATAAAAGAAAAAAAATGGCATAAAACATGTGATAAATATAGAAATGAGGAAAATTTAGAGAAATATACACTACAAAAAAGGAATGCTAAGAAAAGTGTAAGTGAAATTAAAACAGGCATATAAGAAATTATATGATAATTTGAATACAAAATAAGGGGTAGATAGAATATATAAATTAGCTAGGGGTAGATAAATGAAATGTAGAGATTTAAGTCAGCTAAAGTGTAGAAAAGATGAAGATGTTAGAGTTTTAGTAAAAAAAAGTGAAGTAAACAACAGATGGTGTATGTATTTTAGTAAACTTTTTGATGAATTTATTAGAGAAAACACTTACACGCAAAATGTGAAAGTGCATGGGTGAAATAGAGATTAAGTGATTAACTAAGCTTTTTAATGTAATCTTGAAGACAAAGGAGCTGCTATATAAATGGAGAAAAAACACTTTAAACCTATATTTAAAAATAAGGGGGCATACATAATTGTAATAATATCATGACAGTAGGTTAATGAGTGATACTATGAAATTATAGGAAAGATAATTAAGAAACAACTAAGACTAGATAAAATCATAAAAAATCAATTTGGATTTATGTTAAGAAGGTAAACAGTGGATGTTATTCATTTAATTAAACAATATATAGACACTTGAATTTTAAAAAAAAAAATCACCACATAGAAATACCAAATAAAATATATTATAATTCAATCACATAATACAATGTAAAAAAAATTATTATGTGTAATTGTTAATCAAGAATAGATACTTAAATTGAAAAAAAAAATTAAATATATAAAAAAGTAAAATTAAAGTTCTAAACAACAAAATAGTAGAAATGTCTCATATTTCAACAAAACTCAACTGAGTAGTTGGAAGATTCTCAACTATGTTATAAGCTAGACCAACATCGGTATTATTTCCAATGTGGGACTATTCATCTCAACACTTCCCCGCATGCATGGCTCTAAGCCTTTCACTAACATCGATATTGTTTCCGGTCGAGGCCCAAGCCTATGCGTGGCTAACAAATAGGGTGCACAACCTACTCTAATACCAAGTAGAAAAGTTTTATATTTTAACAAAACTCAACTAAATAATTGAAGGGTTCTCAACTATGTTATAAGCTAAACTGACATCGATACTACTTCCAATGTGGGACTATTTGTCCCAACAAAAATAATTACAAAAGAGTGAGATGATATCAATGAAAATAACTTAAAAGGTAAAATATAAAATTTACAAGAGCCATTTAAAAGGAAAAAGAAAATATAAAATACATTTTTCTTGAACAAAGGGGAAAATGACCACATAAATAGGAAAGTGACCTTTTTTCCTAAACATTTTCCCCTTTTTCTAAAAAAACGGCATTCAAACAACAATGAAGAAAACTCAATAAGGATGGTTTGAAAATTATAAAAAATGGCAATTTGCATTGGCATCCAAAGATGTGTTGTGGATCACTCATTTTGTCCAAAAAAAGAACTCTACAGGCTGTGTTGTTTTTGTATTATATATTGATAATATTTTATTGGGATGTAGTGACTCTATAGTGATCAATGAGACAAGAAGCATCTAAAGACACTTTTAACCACAAAAGATATGGAAAATCCTATGTATTTTCTAAACATTGAGTTTGCAAACAAGTTGAATCCATGTTAAATGAAATATACACTCAACCTTCAGCAAAAATTGTTCTACCAGGCTGCAAACTTAAGAATATTTCTATCAAGTCTGACCTTCTCAAACAGCACATCATAAGTAATTGAGGATGTTGATTGGCATTGACGATTGATTGAGACCTATTCAAATATCTCATATGGTGTGGGATTTCTAAGTTAATTTATGCACGAACCTAGGATGTTTCATGATAGGAGCCTTGCAAAGCTTAGCTTGCATTAAGAGTGACTTCAACAAATATTTAGCTTACAGGGAGAAAGGTCATCTACACACAACGAAAAGAGTTATATCAACTCCTTAAACTGAGTCTTCAAAGGCAACATATATATATATATTTATCAAAAGTGTTAGTGTTAGAATTTTTAAGTCACTATGTAAAAAACATTGGGCATGATAAACATATACGCTCCAACTAGATCAGGAGCACTAAAAGTTTTAGTTTTGCCTTGTAGTCATATGTTTATTGGATATCCATCACATTAGCGTATCCTCCAGACTCTCCTACAGATATGAAACCCACTCTTAGCAAAAACAACATTTTGATTCTCTCCCAACAAGGTAAAACATGAGACTATCAATAGTTTAAAATTATAAGTTAAAAGAAAATAGCTGAAGTGTTCAAAAGTAGATTGATCTAAATAAGTATCGTTTCAAGTTGTTATTTGACACCAACTAAGTGCACGGAAGCTAGTCATTCAACGTTTCATTATCAATCAAAAACCACTTTGTGGAGGAGAAAATTTGGCAGAACATTTCCACTCGAATCATTTCACCTCATTTAGATAAAAATGGGAGAATGAGGAATGGATGTAACTTCTTAATATCTTGATAAGTTTTGTACACTTATTGTTGCATTGGTTTGCCGCTCAAAAAGAGAAGAGGAACATCTTGTGCCATTCGATATCTATAAAACAATTCATTTTTTCAGAACATATATGCAATGAATTATATTTCTATTGACACTAGAAATGCCAGATTGAACCAAAACATACATTTCAGACGTTCCAAAAAATTGAACGAAGTACTTCTTTGGATCCGGGGACTTGTCCCAGTCTTCAGGCTTGCTAATCTGCAAATATACAATTCAGGTTTGTCAAATTAGTTTGATTTAGCACGCGATAGTTATCAAAAAAAAGCGGAAGAAACTAGCGCAAATAGAAAGCAAAACAGATACGAAAGGAGAATACAAAAGACCAGAAAAACATTTTCTCAACAGGAAAAACCTTCCACCAGGAAATGAGTTGATTGAAACGTCTACAAAAATATCAAATTGGACAAAAAAAAACATGATCGCGGAACATAGCGTCAAAGCGTCAACGCAAGTACACCCCCCCCCCCCCAACCCCAAGTCCCAAGAGCCAGAGAAACAAAAAGAAAAATACGACTAACCGATAACAAATACCAGAGAGACCAACGAAAAAATAAGGGGCGAAAGAGCACCTTGGCAGGCCACGCCGGAAAACCCTTGACCTTGGCGAGTACGAGATCCCCCAAGCTCAACTGCCCCTTCTCCTTGGCACCCTTCCCTCCCTTCCTCTTCCCCGGCGGCATGGATATCCACAACCAAACCTCCGAAACCCTAATCCCTCCCCCCCCCAAACCCCCACCCCCACCCCCACCGAATCGCTCCGCACAATCCGGACCAACTCACACTTCTTACTCCGCACCCCGCGGGGCCAATAAAGCCTTTGCCTGCGGAATCCTACGCTCTCCCTTCCTCGATATCGAAGGACACCTCCGGCATTCCGACCGCAGTCGGCCGGCGCTGGTCCTACAGGCAGACCGAGGCAAGATTGAAGGGCCACCACAAATTCGTCGGCGGTTCCAGAATCCAGAGAGAGAGAGAGAGAGAGCGAGCGCAAGCGAGTCGCCAGAGGCGCAAGGAGAGAGATAGAGAGAGAGCGAGAGAGAGCGCTGAGGGCGTCAAAGAAACGGGTATGCACACGAAGGTTCACATTTGATTATCGTTATTATATAAAATTTTATATATAAATTTTAATTATCTTTTAACTTCAACTTTACATAATTATTAAAGCTAAAATTCGATAACAGAATTAACCTTAAAATCCTGTTTGTTTATAAATTTTCCAGAGTGTATCTTTTTTTTTTCTATATATTATGAAAAATAACACTTTAATTGTGATAGTGAATATTGAATTAAAAAAAAAATTTAAAATGTATGGAACTTTCTCCGTATCGTCGAAATTTCCTCTAAATACCATCAAAACTTTTTCTACACTACCAGAATTTTCTTTCCGAACCATCAAAACTTCCTCTATACCACTGAAATTTCCTCTACATATCACTTGAACTTCCTCTGCACCATTAGAATTTCTTCCCAACACCATCAAAACATCCTTTACACCATCGAAATTCCTTCCAAACACCACTAGAATTTCCTCCATCGAACCTACACCACTAGAAAAGTTTTCTGATGGTGTTACCAAAAAACAGTTCTCATATATTATAGTAATTTATAACAATATTTTCTAAATAATTTTAACATTTTAAATTAAAAAATTATATCAAAATACGTACATATAAAATATGTAATTTCTTCAAAAATAAGAATCTCATATTTTCTAATTTTACCTCTTAAATAAATACACCTTAGGATTTTTCTACGAGTATTGAAAAGTAGTGGTGCATCGTAGACCGTTAGATGTAAGACATGTGGACAATGCTCGGGCATGGTGTAACGTCCACTGATCGATTCTACAATATTGAGATATTTGATTTGACTAACCCCTATCCCGATGCGAATACGCTAACGTGACACTCTCTTGATTTGACAACCTATGTTGTATTTGGCACAAGCAACTATAATCTTAACGCGAATTCATCTCTATAAATAACGATTATCTAATCTACCACTCAATTAATTATCGATGGTGACTTGCGCTATAAATATTATAAAAAGTCTTTATTAACACTAAAGTTAAAAAATTTGGAGGTAATATAGACTATATTTGTTATGATGATATAAGGTAGGACATCATTTTTTTCAACTATGACATAATTTTTAAGATAGCACAATTATTACTTTTTTTTCTTTTTTATTTATCATATTTTACTATAATTATTATGTATAACCAACAGCACATAGTAAAAACTAAACTTTACCTTACCTTATTAATAAACACAACCTATACCAAATTATCAAAACTATTAAATTATTTAGTTTCAATAAAAAAGGTAAAAATTTAAAAGAATGACTTAAAGTTTAAATAGAATTAATTTTTTAAAGGTGCCACCAGAGAATTAGAATAATGAAATTTATTAATGAATTTGGAAAGAAAAAACTGAATAAAGAAATACTAGTTAATCATAAAACATCGAATACAATTAGACTTTTTATAATCAATAAATAGATGCATGGAATTTTAGAATTTTTGACATTTATTTTTTTATTCAATTTCTGCTTCCAATAAATTGCTGGGCTGTGACGGCTGTCTTTTCGTACACGTGCGTTAAATCGTAATATTTAATACATCTATCATATATGATTTCGTACACGTGCATTGTATAATTGAGGAGAGTTTTTAACTTTATTTAGCGTGTGTTTTCTTTGATGTAAAATTAAATGATGTGAAATTTATATTATTTAAAATATTATATGATTTATAATATAAATATTTTAGTATAATTTTTTAAGTATAAATATTGGAATAATTAACTTTAAAAGTTAGATAAAATTGAAATTAGAGTTGGTAAAATAAACTGTATTAAAGTTGGATATTAATTAAGATGGTAGAAATTTATATGTTAAAGTTTGTATGATAATAATTACATTAGAAGTTTATGTGAAATTAAAATTATAACCAAAACTAACGAGTTAAGCTTTGTTTAGAGTCATCTCCTATCTACTCCAGGAATTAAATCGAGTTAAAGTTGAAACTAGTTTCATGAACAAAGTTAAACTACATAGTAATTAAGATTATGAAAATTTATATATTACGAGAGTGATTTTAGAAATCAACTAGAATTAATCTCAAATGATGTCTTAAGGTCTGTTTGTTTAAACTATAAATATTGTATACCTCTTTTTTTTACTATGCACAACAACCCATGTATAATAACATTTACCAAATGTACGGGTTAAATTTGTCTTACTATTTAAGTGACATTTCGTGTATATTATGATCTTGTTATGGAAAATACGATGGATTTAAATGAAATTACATGTATATGCATTTTATTGATCATGAATGTCAATTAACCTTAATTGAATGAAAACATATATTTTAAACCCATTTCCTATGTATTAGTGTTAAAAGGCATAAATCCATTTACTAGTTTTATTATGTCCAACTCATGTTCTTCTAGTTTTATATTGTTTTGGCTAGTTTACCTTATTATAGGTAAAAATGAAGGAAGGACATGGGCATAATGGGAATTCAAGTAAACCCCAAACCTATCCTTTAAAAGGAATGGTGGTGCATCCGTGAGAAGGGGGGAGAGACCCAACACATGCAGCCGCCGGCCTCATCCCACACCCATGCGTGGAGGTGGAGAAGGAGCCTTTGAATCCGAGTTCTTCCACCTCTCAAGAGCCTTGTGAGTCCCCCTCTATCCGGTGCAACGTC